>QJNX01000244.1:0-97093 GCA_004155925.1 Monosporascus sp. MG133
GGGGGGGAATTAGGTTCGTTAATTTATTTACAAAATCGGATTAAGATAGTTAAACTTTTTTATTAAGTTTATTTTTAATTATTTCGATTTCGAAAAATTATTATAAGTTTTTACCTTTTATAAAACTATACCGTTTTTATATTTATCGAATTAATTAATTAACGAAATTTTAATATTTTTTGCTATATGTAACGATAATATCGTCGACGTAAAAAAAAAATTAAAAGTACTTTTTAACGAATAAAATAATATAATTCGTAAAAAACGGAATTAAGTTTTAAATCCTTAAATATGTCGGTAGAATCCTTTTGTTAAAATAAAGGGGGATTTTTTTAGTCCGTATAATACCTTTTTAAATAAAAAAATTTTTACGTTATAAATATTTTAAAATATTTTTATATATATTTTATAAGGTAAATTTACGTTAACGAAAACGTTTATAATATTATATTACTTAAATTTTTAATCGAATTTAGCCGTAATAACGATTAAAATTCGAAACGACTTTTTAATTAACGTAAATACGTATATATTTTTATAAACGTTTTTAAGTTATTAGTTATTTCGTACGACGAAACGGGCCTTTTATTTTTTAAGCTAATTATATTTATCGAACTTTTAAACGTATATTTATATATATTTTAAAACTTAATTTTCGTAACAGAAAATTAATTAATAACCTTTTAAACTTTTATTTTTTTATACTTTTATAAATAAGTTTTTTCGGTTTTATAAAATAAATTCTTTAACCAATATATATTTAGCTTTTTATAGTTTTACGGTAATAACGGTAAGTTTCGTTTATATATCCGGTTTAATAATTTAGCTAACGTTTTTATTTTTGATATATTAAAACCTTTCCGATTAAAAAAATTCGTATTTTAAGTTTTTATTCGCCTTAAATATTTATAATTTACCGGCCGGTTATCGATCGTTTTTATAAAATAGGCCAGCCGTCTTGTATTAAAGGTAAATTTTTATATTTTATAATTATTTCGAATAATATTATTTTGATACGGAATATATACGAAACTTCCGTTTTTAATCCGTAAATAATTTTCGCTTTTTAACGTTATATTAAGTTAAATAATTTAATAAAAATTTAAGGTTATTTTTTTTTCCGTCGGTATAATAATTATAATAATTATTAAAGTAAACGCTAGCAATAATAATAGTTTAAAAGACGGAAATAATTTAAATATAGCGGTCGTATAAAGGTAATTAGTTTTATGCGAACATGTTTATTTTTTATTATTCCGTACATTTTTTTAAACGTTTATGTTATTTTGGAATTATTTCTTTTACCTAACCGGTAATTAAATTATTCCGTTTAAATTTTTATCTTTTTTTATATATATATAAGGTAGTTATTAGCCTGATTAAGTATTTTTACCTACCTGAATAATTACCGTAACTTTCTTTTATAACGTATAAAAGGTTATTTTTTAAGTTTTCGATATTACTTAAAAAGGTGGTTTTTTTATCAAATTATACGTTTCGAATAACGATAATTTTATTAATTAATAGGTTTTAAATTTCGTAAATATTCGTAAATTGGTAGGTGACGAAATAATTAGTTTATGTTTTAAGATTTAGTTTTTAAAATTCTTTTTATAGCAGTAATTATTATAACGTAGGTTATATAATTATATATTCGTAAATAGATTTATTAAAATTTTCGATTAAATATTATGATGCCGTTTTATACGTTAAATAAATATAATAAATTTTATATAGGTTTTATTAAAAGAATAATATTTAAATATACGGTTATATAAGTATACCGCAGTTTTAAAAATATATACGATTAAAAACGAAAGTAATTTAACGTTATTTTATATCGTAATTATTTTTTTCTTAATTATATTTTTTTAAATATTTTTTATTTCCGTTTTAAATCTAAATATATGGTATTAAAGGTTTAAGTTTAATAATAAAAAAAAAGCGATTAAAATATGTTCCGAAGTCAGTATCTTTTTAAGATTTCGTTATCGTATTCGATTATTTACGGAAAAACTTTATTCTGGTTTTTTAAAATTTTTAAAAGACATTAAAATATTATAGTTAATATATTTTACTTTCGATTTTTAGAGTAAATATCCTAAATAAAACCTAAATATTTATCAGTAATAAATATAACGTATTTATATTTTTTAAAATTTCTTTCGAAACTTATAAAATTAATAACGATTCGTTATTTTAATCGAAACTTTTTTTTAAAGTTCGTAACGTATTTACCTTTTAGCTTTTATTTTATTATATATTTAATATTCGATTATTATAAAATCCTTTAAGCGGACTTTTTTCGTATCAGATTATAATTAAGCAATTATTTTAAGGCCTAGATACCTTAAACGTAAATGTTATATAATGCAGTTATCTATACGCGGCAGTTTTTTCGTCCATAAATTAATATTCCGTTTATGGGTAATAAAAGTTATATAAAATACTATTACGTTAATACTTTCGATAACATATTAATTAAATTTATTTATTAACGTAATAATTATTTAATTATATTTATTTCGATTATAATTATTAACTTTTCGGTTATTTTATAAATAATTCTTTTCGAAGTTATCGGAATAATATTAAATTATACGCAAAAGTTTTGCAATAAGTTACGTTATATAAACGTAACGTTTTCGGGCTTATAAGGCTTTAAAATAATACATTTATTTTTTATATCCTTTAATCGGGATAAAAAATCTTTTTACGTATATTTTGTTACCTTATACGGTTAATTTAAATTTTAAAAACCTATTAATAAGGTTAAAAATATTTATCGTAAACTTTAAATTTAAAATATACAAATTTTAAAAAAAAAATAAAACGAAGCATTTATGGCGTTATATTAATTAATAATTAAAAAGTACGTTAGTATTTGTTTTATTTCTTTTTAAAGTTAATTAATTTTTTATATAACTAATTTTTTATACCTTTTAATAAACGATTAACTTTTTTTAAGGATTAATTAAAATTAAGTTATTAATAAATTAATTTTATTATTTCGTTATTAAAACGGAAATTAATTAAGGTTTTATTAAGGAATATATAAAAATATATATAATATATAATAAAAGCTTAAATACGTTTTATAACGTATATTTTAAGTATTAAAATTCTTACGTTTTCGTTTATTAACGCTTCGGTTTATGCAAGTTTGATATAGGTTCAAACCTTATTTTCCAGGCTGAGCCAAATATACAGAAAATCATTACATATATAATTCACACGATAGATACTATACCCAGTATCTTCGAACACGATAACTAATTAATGGTTTTTACGGTTAAGATAGATTGTATACCTCAGTCCCATAAAACCTCACTCTGAAGCAGACTGATGCGTGGTTGCCGATAAGCTTCGAACGTTTCGGTTTATATTAAATTTTTTTATAATTATTTTATTTCTGTCCCCGTTTAAAAGTTTTATTTTACGGTTAATTAATTTATTTTCTTTTTAATTAAAATTATCCCAATTAATAAAATTTACAGTAATTCCGTTAAACGTTAAAAACGTTATTTTAATATTTCGTAATAAAAAAATTAAGTTATAATTTAATAATTTAAAAAATTAACCGTTATTTCTTAGCAATTAATTATACCGTTATTAAACTTTTTTTTATTTATTATTTAAAAAGTTATTATTTAAGTTTCCGTAATAAAAATAAAAAATATACATAAATCGTTAACTTATATAATTATTATTTTCGGTTTTAAAATATTATATCGTTATTTTTAAATTATTATTTTATTATTATTTTACGATTTATTTATTTAAATTTTTATTAATTTCGAAATTTATTTTAATCGTTTACGGTATTTCCGTTAAATATTAATCATATATTTATTATTATATATTTTTCCAGATTTAGCCAATTTAACGTATTATTTTCGTAAATTTTTCTTTCAAAAAAAACTTATTTTATAAAATCGTTAATATTTTTACGGAAACTTTCGTAATTCCACTATTTATAAATATATGCCGTAAAGTTTTATATATAAACTTATTTATTTTTAGTCGTTATTTTAAAAATATTTATTAAATAATCCGTTTAATCGGCTTTTTTAACGTATAAAATTTCGGAAAATAATTTAATCGTTTACGTCGTTTACGTCGTTTTATAAAATTATTTTTTCGGGTAAAAAATTATATCAGATTTTATAGGTTTAATAAGCCATAAAATATTTTAATTAAAATCGATATAGTTCTAAATATTAAACGCGTACGTTTTGGATTAAAATTTGCCTTTAAAGCGATCTTAATCCTTAGGTCTCTTATAAATAACTAAAAACGTCGACGGTACGGTTACTATTATTATTATTAATATATATAAGGATAATTACTCCTGATATATAGCCTATATCGTTTTAATAACAGCTGGTCAATTAATATATACGCAAATTAAACGAATAAGACTTTTAATTATCAGATATAGGGGACATCAGTTGTATTGTATTATATAACTAGTTGCAGGTGCTCTAAAACGCGCACTGCATTTTAATGTAATCTAGCCACGGAACATATATGTTCCGATCAGAGGGAAACTTTCCATATATGGGGTGCTAGCGCACCCCCCTGCTAGCTGACAGTAACGTCTAACTAAGGGACGATGTTAATCCTCTTAATTTGTTCAGAGTGGCCGGAGCGATGTCTCCGGGCATGGTTGGGGTTTAAGTGGCGTGCTTATACTTTACGGTGTTTTGCAGGATATTTTTATTGGGTGGTTCCTGTCAGATAAGTAGCGCAATAAATGCGCACTTATTAATACAGTCTTTGGTACGGTGGCTGGCTGACTCCCCGGGGGCGCATGGTGTCAGATATAGGGAACATTAGTTATGTAGTTATATTCAGCTAGTTACGTATGTTATTACACGCGTATAACTTTAAGTAGCTTAGTTACGGAATATATATATGCCGCTTAAAAGGGGACCTTTCCGTATATTACCTCAGCTAGCTTAGGCCTCGCTGGCTCGTTTCTTTTTAATATACTGTTATATCACGCTAAAAATTAACTAATCAAATCCCAAATTCCCGTAACAAGCTAACGAGGCCTAAATTTAGGTTATACGAATAAAGGTTTCGTTTAGTACTTTATTATTAAAATTATTAACTTTTTTTTATTTTTAAAAAAAATTATTTTATAATTAATTTACGTCCGATAAATATAAAACTTTATATACGTATCGAATATAAGTTAATATATATATAGGAATTTTTTTTAACTTTTTTTAATAATAATTATAATTAATATAATTAAGTTTAAATTTAAAAAATAAGCGACCGTAACGGCCTTATAATTACGATAATATAACCACCGGTCGTATTATCGTATACCGGATTTTCCAAACATATTTTATATAAAAAAAATCCGTATATTAATTTTTTCGGCCGTACGGGTTATAATTATTATATCGTAACTTTAAAAAAATTCCGGATTTAATTAACCGGAACGTTTTTTTTATTATAATATAATAATTATTAATTATAATATTTTATTATAAATTTTTTAAAAATAATTTAATATAATAAAAATTTATTTAATAATTTTTTTATTTATATAAATTATAATTATTATATTATAATTATAAAAACGTTATAATTAAAAAAGATATATTAAAAAAAAATTTTAATTTAATTTTTAAATATTTTTATTAAATTAATTTTAAATAAAAAATTATATATAATAATTTTTTATTTTTTTATATATATTTTTATTATTATTATATTTATTAATTTTTAAAATAAATTTGGAAAATTTATATAAAACCGTACTAAACGTAACCGAAAAATTATAACTTAATATCAGGCTTTATTTTTAAGATTTATAATTTCTGTAAGTTTTTTATAAATTTTTTATAAGTCGGTACTTAAAGTTACAGCTTTTAAAAAGCTCTAGCCACAGCTGCGCCTACGGCACAGCCATAACCTTAAAAATAGGGCCTGATTTTAATAAGGTAATCCGTATATAGGAAGTGCTATATACCCTTTAGCTAGCTGACACACCTTTTTAACGCTTTAAAATATTTACGGCGTTAACTTTTTTATGTTATTTCTTTTTTTTTTAAAAATCTTATTATATATTTTGCCTTTTTTCCGGTATTTAAATTTTTTTCAATTAATTAATTCCTTATTTAAAAATAACTTTAAAAAGGGTTATTAAAAATTCTGGTTAAGAATGTATTAAGCAGTCATCCGGTAGGTTTTTAAATGCAAAAAACGGACTGATTCCTGGAGATGTAGCATCTCGATTATTGATCGCTAGCATTGCTACTGGTAACAACGATGCCCAGTCGTCTTGCCAGTACGTCGTATAAGCGCGTATGTTTTCTTCGATGACCTAATGTGCCCTTTCTGTAGCACCGTCTGTCTCGAGATAAGGGGCTTTGATAGTCGCTGGGTGATTTGCAGCAGTTTGCATATCCAGGTCCACATATGTCCAACAAAGGGCCTCGGTCCGAACGACGGCTTTTGGAAGGCCATGATGCCTGATCAGAGATTGGATAATCTTGTCGGCTACTACCTCTGCCGTTATAGAGGCCATAGGTTCGAGGATTACATTCTTGAAGAGCCGGTCCGTGATCACCATGATTGCCGTGGCTCCGTCAGGTCCCGATGGTGGTAAGCCAGTAGTGAAGTCTATTGAGATTTCCGCCCGGGGCCAATCACTGATAAGAAGCGGTTTTAAGAGGCCTCTGCGCTTCTCACGCCAAACCACTGTTCGTCTACACACATTGCAGTTTCGTACCAACCTCTTGACATCTTGGTTTAAGCCAGGCCAAGTATACTTCCGACTGCTCAGAGACATCGTCATGTCTCAGCCTGGATGCCCTGCAAAGGTAGAGTCGTAGGTGTCCTAGATGACTTTGGTCCGCAGGGGTTCATAGTTAGGTTACTAAATCCGGTCCCTCCATCACAGGCGCCTTCCTTTATCAATAGCACACTTTAGCAATTAAGATCGGTAAACCCCATTGAAGGAAATCAGTAAAGGGGTTCTCAGGAGGGTCCATCTTGTCAACCAACGGGTCGGTTTCCTGATTTTATCACCTCCAACAACAAAACCAGCTTGTATTCGTGTCGTCTCCGGCCCGATCAACGCTGTCCTTGCAATTGTAAGTGCCTTGTGTTTTTGCAAACTTCAATAGTTGGAAACATCTGCCGGTTAGGCGGTAGTCCTCAGCGTCCATTGGTGTGACTGGCTGCACTCGCAGGCGCCTTAGAGGCTGTGAGGGCCAAATGCATTTATTGTTAAGCTGACGAAGAAAGAAGAGAACTGCCAATATGAGGGGGCACAACGTGGCTTATGAAGACCGTGTTGTGTGGAGACTCCTTGGTGACGAGTCGGCTTGTTCCGACCGTTACCCCTGAAGGCCTTCGGCCTGGCGCACTATGCAGCTTGGGCAAGGGGTTGAGCGAAGCCGCATATCGTACACTCGTACCAGGAACTACCTGTTAAGCTATCGGAGAGCGTTAGTGATACGTAACAATGCCATTTAGCAGTCTACTACGTGCCTTCCTGTAGATGATGTAGGCGCAGTGCGGTGCAGCGGAGATGTGGATGAAATACGTCATGATTTGGCATGATATGACAGTCGGGAAAATAAAAAATGGATGGATGTAAGAATAATGACTGACTGTCTACCTGCTGGTTACTATATCCGATACGCCCCTGCGCCATGCCCCGAAACGTTTCGATTCTCAGCCATGCTCGTAAGACGAGCCGTGCCTGTCTATCCGGGACCCTCATCCCGAATGGTTTCCTGTGTCTGATCTTCCATCGGCCCGAGGGTCAACGGCGGCACTAGACTAGTATGTGGAGAGCTTGCTGAACTCGCCACGGGCCCTGATCCGATTGCCCCATTTGAAGAAGAGGAAGGGGGCTGGCAGGAGGAGCACGCTAACCAGGGCGAAGATGGTGCTGCCCCAGTCGATGCCAATCTTTTTATACATGGGCCAGACGAAGAGTGGGAAGGCCCCTGCCGCCATAGATCGGACAAAGGTGTTGGCGGCGATGGCGCTGGCGCTGTAGTGGGTGAAGGTGTCGACGAGGTACTGGAGGGAGGACTGGAAGATGGTGGTGAAGCCAACCCCCGTTAGAAAGACGCCCACGATGGACGGCCAGGGGCTTGAAACATGCTTGGAGGAGGTCCCTATGAATGCGGTGGTCAATCGCCCACATCTCACAAAGGCACATGGGGGGGCTCTAGATGCACTACAACTCACATCCGAACAAAAATAGGCTCGCAGAGAAAGCGAAGCCACCATACATCATAGGCGGCAGTCTCGCTTCGGGTACCGGCTTGAAATTATTTGCGACCAGCTTCTTCCCGTAGTAGATGTTGTTGTAGATGTTGGCAGCGGCGGCGACCAGGCACCCAGACAGGAGGGCCAGGAACGGCAGCTGGCTGACGACGGGACCCCAACCCCGAATCTGACCATATTCGAGGGCGAAGCTCTCCAAGCTGGCGTAGAGGATCGCTACCCCAGAGTCAGCACACTTTAATTGCGGGCATTATCCGTCCGGGTGGGACCTGATTGTGTGGGGGGTCAGTTGGTTACCGTAGACGAATGACGTATAGATGGTCAACAACAGGCAAATCGGATCGAAAAGCATCTGAAACGGGCGGACGAGATAAGTGCTGAGGAGATCTCTGAAGGTCGGGCTAGTCTCTTCCCACTGTAGGTCGGCAAGGTAAGGAAGCAGATTCCATTGGTGAGGCTGACAGCGGAGCGGGCCGACCCACCTTAGCGTGCAGGGCGAAATTCCCCGTAGCTGTTCGCAGCCAGTGCGCCTTGCGCGTCAGGAGCACGTCAGCATGGCTTTCGTCCAGCCAGAGGGCGTCCAAGGCGAACTGGGCCATCATGACAATCCCTGTCAAGTATTCAGTCCAGCGCCACCCACACCCGCTTGCTATGAAGGCGCCGCCGATGATGGGCCCGAGGGTCGGTGCCGCCGCGATGGTAATGCCATAGCACACCATGGGCGTTCCGCGCTGCCGGGGGCTCCAGATGTCAACTATGGAGCCGCCGGTGATGGATATAGGAGAGCTGCCAAACACGCCGGCGAAGAAGCGCGTGATGAGGATGGTCTGGATATCCTTGGCCGTCGCGGTGCCGAAGGCGAAGGCGGCGCTAACAAAGTAGGGCTGTGCCGAGCTCAGATGAGCTCCAGGTTAGCGGCATACGGTAGCCGGGAGGGGTGAGGGGAACGCACAGCCAAAGCAGGCCATTTTCGCCCATACACCTCGCACAGCGGCGCCCATAGCATGGGACCGAGAGCGAAGCCGAAGACGAGCAGGCTGGTCCCCGCGTTGGCCACGTCATACGAAACGTGGAACTCCTGGCTGATCTGTGCTGTGCCAGTCGAATAGATGGCGGACGCGAAGGTGATCCAGCTCGTCGTCAGTGCCCATAGCGCCGTGGTGTAGACCTTCTTACGCATGGGCCAGTTCTGGGGATTCAGCCGGTCAGCGTCCCCGCTGAAGCCTACCACGTTCGCCGCCTGGAAGGAGCCCCCGGCTCCCACGGTGGACTCTTTCAGGGCCTCGTTCCAGTCCGCGGCGGAATCGTTTGCTGGATGCTCGCTCATTCTATCAGGTTGCTCAGTGGAGCAGGTAGCCCGTCTAATTACGTGCTTTAGGGGTGGTTACAGGTTTATATTGACGAATACAGTTTAGGAGGGCCGGGAAGGTTGAAACGTAGAAAAGCCCTTATATATTCGCTTGCTCACCGAGGCGGAAAGTCTTTGCAGATTCCACGCCAGTCTTTCACTTGTTTTCTCCCTGTCTGGGGACCGGCAGCACCGGTGTCGAAGCCGTGCATTCGGTCTCGCGAAGTCGACTTTTCGGCCAAGGTTTGCTCGTTCGCTCCCTCGCGCGCCTCGCATAACCTATGCAGGGGAGCCGAGCTGGACAGCAGCACCCCACCGTGTCCGCCATTAGCGCCCCTTGCATGGATCATATCGTGGATGTTGCGTTACAGCTCCGTAGTACCACGGGGACGTTAGGCTTGGCCCCGCCCACCTTAAATCTCTCCTTATCTCCAGCCCCTACTCCGATTTCGAATTAGAGTTTTCTAGCCCCACTTAGCTTCTGAATCTGTCGGCTAGCTGGGGGTTACGGAACGCTTCCTATATACGGAAAGATTATATCAGCTAGCAGGGGGTGCGCTGGCACCCCATATACGGAAAGATTCCTGTGATCGGAAATATACTTAGTTCCGTAGCTAGATTACTTTAAAAATTAATACGCATTACGAGAATGTACGTAATTAACTAGTTAATATAACAGAACTGATATTTTTTATATTTAAGAATTAAGAATTTTATTTATTTAAATCGTATTGTTATTAATTTAATCAACGGTTATTAAAACGATAAAGGTTATATTATAAGACCAGGGATAGATATAACTTAAGTAAGGTGTTAAATATAAAGGGCATTAATTATATTATATTATATAACTAGTTATAAGCTCTTTAAAACGCGTATTGCATTTTAATATAATCTGTTTATAAAATATATATATTTTAATTAAAAGGAAATTTTTCATATATAAGGTATTAACGCAGCCTTTATTAATTAACGTACCCTTTTAACGTTTAACGTAATTACGGCGTTAATTATTAGCTTTTATTACTTTTTAAAACCGGAATTATTTATTTTACCTTTATTTCGGTAAATAAATCCTTTTAAATAATTAATTCCTTCTTTAAAATATTTTATAAATTAATTTTTTAATTAAATTAAAGTTTAATAATGTTGTTTAATTTTAATTACTTTTTAAAATGCTTTAAAAAAATTAAGTTAATTAAATTTTTATTAATTTATTAATTTTTATAACATCTATAAACGTAAAATTTATCTTAATTCTATCTTTTCTTACGGCTTTTCGAAATTAATAATTATATTTATTTACATACCGTAGTTTTATTTATAAAAACGTAATATCGGTATTAAAAAATTATATAATTTACTAATTAACATATTATATATTTAATACCTTTATATTTAAGCCGACTTTAAGTTTTTTAATTAATTAAAATAAAATAAATTCTTTTAAAACCTGTATAAAAATAATAATTTTATTTCGATCATGCAAGGTTGATCTAGGTTCAAGCCTTATTTTCCAGGCTGAGCCAAATACACAAAAAATCATTATATATATAATCCACACGATAGATACTATACCCAGTATCTTCGAACACGATAACTGATTAATAGTTTTCACGGTTAAGATATATTTCGATTATAAAGGTAATTATTATGTTTTATTTATTTGCTTATTATCTTATTATTTTTTAAAATAATTTTATAAAATAAATTTTAAATTTCTTTTAATTAATTATTTTTATCCGTATAAAGGTAGCATTTTAAATATTTAGCGAATTTCTATTCTCGAATTATAATATTAAGGTTTTAATTCCGATTAAATATAAAATAATTTAATTAATAACTTTATATTATACGTTATTAAGGTTTAAGTTAAATCGGATATATCGGAATATTATAAGGGTTATATTAGGTTACGTATTAAGTATTACGTATAAAATAAAACCGATTTCCTATTAACATTTATTAATAAAATGTAAATAAGTTGAACTGAAATTCCGTAATAATTCGAAGTCCGTTATTATTATATTTAAAAAATTATCTAAATCTTTGTTAAATTAAACTAGTTAAAATTCTTTTAATACTAAGACATTATTACAGGTCCTTATTTCTTATAAGGATATACCGTTTCCGTATTTATTAAATTAACTAATCAACGGGGCTTTAAATTTCTTTTCTTTACACTGTAACGATATCGTTTATTAAAAAAAGAAATTTACCGCTTATCGAATAAAATAATAAGGTTTATAAAAAAAGGGATTAAGTATTAATTTGTAAATATCTTAATAAAGCTCTTTTGCTATAATAGAAAATCACTTTTTTAATCTATTTAATATCTTTTAAATTAGGTTTTTCTATTACGTTATAAGTATTTTAAAAATATCTTAATAAATACTTAATAAGATAAATTTAGGTTAACGAAAAAGTTTATAGCATTATATTACTTAAACTTTAAATCGAACCTAGGGGTAATAATAATTATAATTTTAAATAACTTTTTAATTAAAATCAATATATATATATATTACTATAAGCACTTTTAAGTTCTTAATCGCCTCGTTTAATAAAATGTACTTTTTATCATTATAATTAATTATATTTATTAAATATAAATATATATATATATATATATTAAAACTTATTTCCGTTTGAAAAAAATAATTAACAACTTTATAAAATTATATTTTTCTTAAATTTTCCTTAACGGATATATACTTAACTATTTACAACCTTCCGATAATAATGGTAAATTACGCCTATATACCCGGCTTTACGACGAAAAGAATTTTATTATATTTCTCTGTATTAAAACATGTTCGATTAAAGTAACGCGTATTTCTAATAATTATTTTTAATAAACTTTTATAACTTATCGGCCAGTTATTAAGTAAATTTCTTAATAAATTAATGGTTTAATACTAAAGGTGGCTTTTTAAACTTTATAATTCCATTAATAACATTTTTATGATATAAAACATATAAAAGGTTTCCGTTTTTAACACGTAAGATACTTGCGTTTTTTGCCGTTACTTTAAATTAGATAATATAATATAAACTTAAAGTTATCTTTTTAAATTTCGTACTCGTAATAATTATAACATTTCTTAATATAACCGTTAATAAAAATAACGGTTTAAAAAATAGAAATAGTTTAAATATAACGATTATATAAGGATAATTAATTCTATATAAATAGGTTTATTTTTATTATATGTTATATGTTCTTTTAAACGCTTATATTATTTTAAACCCATTTCTCCTTTAACCGCATAATTAATTATGCCATTTAAGTTTTTATTTTATTTTTAAATATACATATTTAAATAATTATACGCTTAATTAGGTAATTTTATCTATTAGAATAGCGTACGTAATTCGGGTTTTATAACGTAAAAAGGAATATTTTTTAAGTTTTTAGTATTACTTACAAAGATATTATTTTACGAAATTAAAAATGTTAAAAGTATTAAATTTATTTATGGTAACGGATAAGTTAACCGCGAAATTAATTATTTCGAAACTTATATTTAAGGACGAAAATAAATTATTAATTTCGATATTATTTCGATACGGAATTACGATATAATTTTTAATAAAAAATAATTATATTAATATAACTTTTTAAATAATTAGAAATTAGCCAAGTAAAATTTATTTTACCTTTTATTAACAAAAACGATTTAAAGGAAAAGTTTTACCACTTAATTAATAACGACGATAGTAAATATAGGTATAAGGGTACGATAAAAACTTTATTACTTAAAAAAAAATATATTCAGAAAAAAGGGCGAAATAAATATGTACGACGTATTATCACCATAATCAAAATACGGCTATACGAAATAAACGATAACCCATAGTACCAGCTTTAAAAACCAAAAGAAATAATTAAAATATTATCTTAATATTATAAATACGAACGATTTTTTAAAAAAATAAATCGAAATAGGATTATTAAAATATAATAAATAAAATTACGAAATACTTTTAAAAGATAATAAAACGATTACCTTTTATTTTATATATAATTTAAATTAATAAAAACTATATATATTACGTAAGGGATATATTAAACGTTCCAAGTTACCGGTAGGATACCTTATATTGTTTGTACTAAAAAAGCATAAAAAACTACGATTAAGAATGAATTATAAACAATTAAATGATATTACGGTTAAGAATCGTATATTTTTATTCCTAATTACTGAAATAAAAGATCGCTTTTACGGAGTTAAATAATTTATTTAAACTTACGAAACGGATATAATTTAATTCGTATTAAGTTAAAAAACGAATAAAAAAAGGCCTTTAGGACCAAATACGGGTTATACGAATACCTGGTAATATTTTTAGGTTTATTAATATATCCGCGACGTTGTAAAAAATAATTAATTACGTATTATATAAGTATTTAGATATTTTTATTATTTATTATCTCGATAATATCCTTATTTATTTAAATTCAAAAAAATATAAAAAATATATCTATTAAGTTTTTTACGTTTTACGAAATATTAACCTTTTAATTAACGCCGAAAAAAGTAAGTTCCATAAACGAAAAATACCGTATTTAAAATACGTAATTATTTCCGGATATATTAAAATAAATTTTAAAAGAATAATAGCAATTTAAGAATGGAAAGTATTTATTATAATTACCGAAATTTAAGTTTTCCTTAGATTCGTTAATTATTACCGGAAATTTGTTCGTAACTTTAGTAAAATCGTAATATTTTTGTTTAACCTAATTAAAAAAGAAACCGAATTTTAATAAATAACCGAAATAAAAAAGGTTTTTTAAAGGATTAAAAATGTAATTATTAGTAAGCTAGTATTAATTATATATGACCTAAATTACCCCGTAAAGCTAAAAACCGATATTTCGGATTATGCGTTAAATGTAATAGTCGGGTATAAAAATAATTAAGGTAACTTATACCTTATTGCATTTTATTTTTACAAATTAAAAAGAACCGAATTAAATTACGTTATTTTAGACAAAAAATGTCTAGTTATTATTAACGTTTTTCAGGAATTTAAATATTACTTTAAAGGAAACTTACATTAGGTTAAGGTATATATAAATTACAAAAACCTTACCCGGTTTATTATTATCTGAAAATTAATAAAACAATAATGTCGTTACGTAAAATACCTTTCGGAATTTGATTTTATTATTATTTATAAAAAAGGGTTAAAAAAACAAAATAAACGTTTTTAACAAACGACCGGATTTAAAAAAAAAAGTCCTTAAGGTTCCATACCAAATATTCGACCTGATAAAAAAAGGATACATAAAATTACGATAAATTGTAATAATTAAAAATATAATACCTGATTTATACCAAAAAATGCAATAATGTAACGATCAGTTACTAAAGAAAAAAAAACGACAAAATTTAAGTACCAAAAAAAATTAAAAAAAACTAATACGCGAAATATACGAATACTAGTTGCATAAATACCTTAGAATCTATAAAACCTTAAAACGGCTATAACGTATATATTATTTCCTTAAAATAAAGTTAATATTACAAAAGGTTTTACGAAGGTACGACCTATATAATAAAATTAAAATACGATGCCATAAATTATACGGGGAATTATAACCATTATTAGTCGTAAAGCGATTATAAGCTTTAATTATTTTAATTTTATTATCAAATTATTATTATTAAAAGATGCAGTAATAAATATATATTACGATAATATTTTTGTAATTATAAATTAATTTATAAAATTTTTTTATCTTTTACTATTAAATAAGGATATAAATATAAAATAATTAACGTATATTTTTTTTAAACATTTTATTAATATATACGGATTTCCAATAGAACTAATATCCGATAAAGGTATTATATTTACTTTAAAATTTTGGCAGAACTTTATAGTATAATTAAGCTTAAACTATAAGATTTTAAGCGCTTTTAAATTATAAACGGATGGATAAAAAAAATTAACTAAATATTCGAAACTTACTTACGATATTATATTAATTATAAACAAAAATAACTAAGTCGAAAAATTACCAATAATTTAATTAACTTATAATACGAATTATTATAAAAGTATTAAAAAAAATATTAATTAATATTAATATTAATTTTATGCTAGAAATTTACCGAGATTTATAAAAAAACAAAAATAGTTAATGTTAAAGTAATTTTTATTTTAAAATAACTTAGATAATTATATATAAAAATAAAAATAAAATTTGAATTCGTACGTATTTAAATATAAAAGTATTATAACTAAAAAAGATTAAAAAGATTAACCTTCCGAAAAGAAGAGATAATTTATTTAATTATTAAAATTATTTAAATTAAACGACCGAATACAAAATTCGATTTTAAATATATTGGACCGTATAAGGTCGTAAAAGAAACTTTAAAGAAATAACTATTAATTAAAATTACCCCTTAAAGTTAAATTTTACCCCGTTTTTTATATTTCCTTATTAAAGTTAATAGTGGATATAATTTAAGTCCATACGGGATATAAAAAAAAGGTAACAAAAAGCGTACTAGTATGAAAGGTGGAAAATATTTTCGATATTAAAAGGAAGGACGGAAAAAGGTAGTATTTAGTTAAATAAAAAAACTGCCTAAAGTTAAAAAATATATAAAAACTTACGGAAAATTTTACGGAAGTTTAACGTTTATTAAAAAGTTTTTATTAGTAATACCGGAAGTATTAAGGTTAAGTACGTTTTAATTTAAAGATTAATCGGCAGAAGGAACGGTTTATACGGAAGCGGCCAGTTTGGTTTTTAGTTACTGTTGCGTTTTTTTTAATCGTTTAAATTTTTTTATCGTTTCCGCGCCTTAAATATTACGACATAATATTTTAATCCCGCGACGGCGTAAAACTTTACGTTATTTTTGAAAACGGTTTAATTTATTAACGGCAGAACGAAAGATTTTTCGCGCCTGTTTTTTTTTACGTTTTAGCCGTTTTTTTTCGTTTAGAAATCGTTAATATTTAAAAATAAAAGGATTAAATAAAGTATAAAAATTATTATATTCGATATAATAAAAATATTTTCCAGAATCCGGATAAATTTTTTAAATTTCTCGTTTAAATTTATAACGAAAATACGAAATAAAAATATTTTAATAAAATTAAAAATTTTGATTTATTTCGATTAAATTAAAACGTTATTATGTTTAAATAATTTTTATTTTTTAATACGGTTAGGTATAACGACCAAAAAAACTTAAAAGTAATATATAGGAAAAAAAGTATTTACTAAATAAATATAATAAATAAATCAATTTTTAAAGGTAAAAATTTTAAAAGAAAAAAATCGTATTATAACTTAAAGGCTTAACTTAAAAATAAACGGTTAAAAAATTTAAAATTTATTTCCGACGTAAGTTCCGGGTTACGTAATTAGCTTAAAAGTTTTAAAAATTTTAATATTTTAAGCCCTTTAAGTTTACGGCAAGTTTAAAGGTTTTAACGAATTTAAAGGTTTAAGCCGTTTAAGTACCTTAGGCTAAAAGTAACATATATACGTTCCTTATTTTTTATAATTTAAATAATACCAGTTTATAATATAACTTAGTTATTTAAATTACCTTTAATATTTACTATTACCAGACGTAATTATACCTTTAATTTATTATTTAAATTCCCACAGTATTATTATTAACATAAACCGTACGACTAAGGTTTAATAATTAATTAAGCCAGTTAGCCGTTATAATACCGTTACCGGGTTAGGGTAATTTTGTTATATATAAATAAACGTTTGGTTTATAAATAATTAAAGTTATCTAAAATATTATTACGTTAATATTTTCGATAACAAATTAAATAAATTTATTTATTTATATAATAATTACTTAATTAAATTTATTTCGAATAAAATTATTATTTTCCGCTTATTTTATTAATATTCTTTTTGCCGGAATTACCAAAAAAGTATTAAATTATATATAAGGTAAAGTGTTATTAATAAGGTATCAAAGCTATATACAAGCTAACGCCTGGTCTACGACAATAAGTACATATACGTACCGTTATCGTTTAAATACGTAACGCGTCCAAATACATACATATACGATTAATAATACGACGCGACCGGAGGACACACTCCAAAAACCGTACCTAAACGGGGCCGGATGAAAAACCATATAGGGGCCATGGTTACGATAAACAGATAAATTGAAATAGTATACGATTAATTAATTAGTTCCAGAGCCCTATTAAGCTCTAACGCCCCCAACTACTAATTTCCAATAGTCGCCAGCCACAAACGCAGGAGCCGAAGTTCCCAAATGGTCTATGTACTGGGCTTGGCGCCATCCAGAGCACGTTGTCCCAAGCTGGATTCGAACCAGCCGTCCTGTCGCAAGCTGAGGTTCCCTAAGCCTGCAGCAAGCGCGCGAAAAAAGGACACCCAGGCTCGAGACCACTAAGCCATTAGGAAGTATTAAATTATATACAAAACTTTCGTAATAAGTTACGTTATATAAACGTAATATTTTTAAGTTTATAAAGGTTTAAAATAATACGTTTATTTTACCGTATTTATTAATCGGAACGAAATTATTTTTACGTATATTTCGTTATCTTAAATTATCGTTTTATAATTTAAAAATTTATTAATAAAGTTAAAAATATATGTCTTAAATTTTAAATTTAAAATAAATTAATTTTTTAAAGAATAAAACGTAACATTTATTACGTTACGTTAATTAAAAATTAAAAAGTATGTTAGGATTTATTTTTAATAAACGGTTAATTTTTTCTTTTAAAAACTAATCGGTAATAATATGCTTTTAAATTAATATTACCAGCGTTTAATTAAAATGGAAATCCTTTAAAACTTTTTTAAGGAACGTATTAAAGAATTAGGGTAATTTATAATATGGGCTTAAATAAACATTATAATACGTACTTTACGTATTCTGTTTTTAACGTTTTTATTTATTATTATTACGATTTACTTTAAAACTTTTATAACAATTATATTTTAACTTTTTTTTAAAAATCTTATTACGTAATTAATTATTAATATCCTTAATTTATTCTTAATTAAAATCATTTTAATGCGAGAGTTTTTTAAAAACCCTTTAAAAAGTTGAAAAGGCTTTTTTAATATTTCTTATTAATTATTATAAATATATTATAATTGAACAATTTAAAAGATTAACTTTAATTTTTAAATAATTGTTTTCTTTTTAATCTTATGCCATTTAAAAAAATAAGTAAATTCGATTAATTAAGTATAATTAATATTATTATTATATATAATTAATTCGTTTAAATAACCGGTATAACTATTTTAAAAACCCCGTAACGTTAATCTTAAGCCATAATTTCTTATTATTTTATTATCTATTTATTAAATCTTTTAATAATTTTCGGCACTTATTTTAATCGTTTTTCGTATTCGCGTTTAATATTTATAAGTAATTGTCAGCTCGCAGGGGTTACGCTAACACTTTATATACGGAAAGGCTCCTTTTGATCGGACCATATACGTTCCGTAAACAGATTATATTAAAATATAATACCTGTTTTAAAGCGCTTGCAATTATTAATGTAATATAATATAACTAATAAACTTTATATCTGATAATTAAAAGTTTTATTCATTTAATTCGCGTTATTATTAATTAATTAACTATTGCTAAGATAATATAAGCTCTGTATTAATAGTAATTATTTATATCCTTTATTAGCCATATTAATAAACGTACCGATAACGTCCGTAATTAATCATAGTAATTTCAAGGACTAGGATAAATTTAAGGCCGAATTTAAATTTAAAGTTAAAGAATATAATTTATAAAAATATAATAATTTTATTCTGAACCTTTTAAGGCTTATTAAATTTATGCCGTCCGATATAACCTTTTATTTAAAAACCCGATTTTGCTAGTCGACGCAAATAGTTAATTTATTTTTCAAAAAAACTACATAAATCGAAAAGATTAATCGAACGGGCTATTTAATAAATATTTTTACAATAACAACCGAAAACAAATAAGCTTATAACTAGAACTTTACGACTTATATTTACCTAGATCGAAAATATAAGACTTTTCGAAAAAAACTTAACGAATTTATAAAATAAATTCTGGCTAATATTTCCTTAGCGATTAAATAAATTTATGTAAACCTAAATAACGATTTTAAAAGTTAGTATATAAAGTTATAACGAACCGGAAAAGTTGATAATAATCGATTACTTATAAATATTAAACGCAATACGAAAAATAATTAAAGCAAGCCCCGAAAGCTGTTAAAAAGTTTAACAAATATATAATAAAGAAAAAAAATATGGTTTAAGGTTAACGTTACGGGATTTCCAAAACGATTATACAAGTTATTTGGACGAATTAATTAATAATAATAATGGTACTAATTATATTTAATTAATCGAATTTATTTATATTTCTTAAGTAAGATAAAATCGAACAAAGGAACGATTAATTAGCTGGAAATTAAGGTTAACTTTTAAATTATTAATTTATAACGAATTTATAATAATTAGCAAAATATGTTAAAGTAACGTTTCCGACTTTTTATAAAATTTTAATAAACAATTCCGGTTAGGATAATTTTAATCAGAAAAAGATTAAGGATATTAAGAATTAGTTACATAATAAGACTTTTAAAAAAGTACTGAAACGAAATAATTATAAAGGATCCCAAGCGGGCCGAAATAACAGCAGTATTAAACGGAAGCGTTAAAAGTTAAACGTATAAGAGATTCGGTATAAAACGTATTTAAATTTTAAATATAAGTTACCTTAGTATTATTACGCGTTTTTTAATAAAGCTTTAATAAAGTTTAAGTTTAATAAGGAGAGTTTAATATTAATTTAAAACCGGATTATTTTTAATTATGTTTTTAAAAAAACTTAACCGTTTGTTAAATATTATAAAGAAATTAATTACTTAAAAAATAAATTAACATTTAAAAGGAAATAAAACGAATATTAGCATATTTTTTAATTTTTAATTAACGTAACGTAATAAAGGTTACATTTTACCTTTTAAAGAATTTATTTATTTTTTATTTAAAATTTACGATATATATTTTTAACCTTATTAATAAATTTTTAATTATAAAATTACGAGTTCAAATATTAAAATCTCTGCAGGAAAAGATTTCGTTCCAATTAATAAATACGAAAAATTAAACGTAATATTTTAAAGTATTATAAGCCCAAAACCGGTACGTTTATTTAACGAAATTTATTACGAAAACTTCGCGTATAATTTAATATTTTTCGGGAATTCCGGAAAGATAATAATCTGATTTAAAATAAGTTCAATTAAGTAACTATTACATTAATACATAAGTTTAATTAATTCGTTATCGAAAATATTAACATAATAATACCTTATAGAATTTTAATTACTTATAAACAAAATATTAATTTATATATAAAAGAATTACCGTAAACCGGTAACTATCTAATAAAATACCTAAAATTAAAATACTTAAGGCCCGAAACAATTATTTAATTATAATTTTATATAAAAAAGTTCGTTTAAAAAATTAAATAACGGTCGAATATTAAATATATAATAGGGTGAAAATTAAAGAATAAATATGCTAAAAGTTAAGGAAAAGAACGTTCCGGTTAAGATAAGGAATCGTTAACGATTTTATAAATCTCGAAAAACATTTTAAAAGGTATAAATACGTTATATTTACGACCGATAAATATTTAAGTTATATTTAGGATATTTACCTTAAAAATCGAAAATAAAATATATTAATTGTAATATTTGTTTTTAAATTTAAAAAAATAGGATAAGGATTTCTTATAAGTATGTAAATATGACAACTAAATTTTAAAAGATTATTAATTTCGAAATATATTTTAATAATTATTTTTTAATATTAAACTTAAACTTTTAATATTATATATTTAAGCTTAAAACGGGTATATAAAACGTTTAAAAGGTATTATTAAAAAGAAAGCGATTATAATATAAAACAACGTTAAGTTATTTTCGTTTTTAATTATATATATCTTGGAAGTAATAATATACTTATATATTTATACTTTTAACTACGTTTTTATAATAAAACTTATACGAAATTTATTATATTTACCTAACATATAAAATCGGTATTATAATGTTTAGTCGGAAGTTTTAATAAACCTATTTGCAAATATACGGTTATATAACTTACATCATAACTATTACCGTTATAAAAAAAAATAGAAAATTTTAAAAATTAATTTTTAAAACATAAATTAATTTTTTATTGGTTACCGATTTACAAATATTTACGAAATTTAAAACCCGTTAACTAATAAGGTTATTATTATTCGCAGTATATAATTTAACCAAGAAGGTTTTTTTTTAATAATATTAAAAACTTAAAAAAACGATTTTTTTTACGTTACGGAAAACGAATTACGTAAATTATTCCGATAAGTAAAATTACCTAATTAAACCTATAACTATCTTATATATATAAAAGGAAAATAAAAATTTAAACGGAATAATCTAATTACCGGTTAAAAAGGAAAGATAGCTTTAAAATAATATAAGCGTACAAAAGGTACGGAATAAGGAAAAACAAACTTATTTATATAGAATTAATTATTTTTATACAATCATTATATTCGAATTATATTCGCCCTTTAACTTATTACCTTTATTAACGTTTATTTTAATAATTATTACGATTAATACGTTAGCGGAAATAATAAAAATGGCTTTAGGTTTTTATCGTTTTATTTAACTTTAAATAACGGTAAAAAATAAAAGTACCTTATGGGTTATAAACGTAGATTTCCCGTATATTTTATGTCGAAAGGATATTTATTGGTATAATTATAAAATATAAAAAACCGCATTTAATATAAGGCGATTAATTTACTTTATTAATATGATCGGTAATTAGCCAGTAAGTTACGGAAATTTAAGGAATGTAATTATCCGAAATGCGTATTATTTTAATCGGGAAAATTTTGGTATAAAAAAATATAATATACCCTTAAGTCGTAAAACCAGATATATAAACGTAACTTACCGTTACCGCTATAAGGTTATAAAAAGTTAATTATATATCCGTTAAGGAAATTATTCCGTAAAGTAAAAAAGGTTTATTTATAAAATTATAACAAGATATAACTTTAAAAAACCGTTAATAAATTTTTTATCAAAAGGAAATAAACTTTAAGGTATATATAAGTATATATTTATAAATTTAATAAATATTGCTAAATATAAAAATATAAAGCGTATTTTATTATATAAAACGATTAATAACTTGAAAGTTTTTATAATAATATATGTGTATTTATTTTAATTAAAAGGTCGTTTTAAGCTTTAATCGTTGTTACGGTTAAATTCAATATAAAACTTAAGTAATATAACATTATAAACGTTTTACTTAATACGAATTTATTTTATTAAATATTTATTAAAATATTTTTAAGTTATTTATAATGTAATAAAATACTTTTAATTAATAAGGTATTATATGGATTAAGAAAGTTAGTTTTATTATAACAAAAGGGTTTTCTTAAAATATTTAAAGGGTTAAAATTTTATTTTATTTTTTACGAACCTTATTATAATATTTATTAAGGGGTACTTTTTTTTATAGATAATATTGTTACGGTTTATTATGAAAAGATTTTAAGTTTTATTAATTAATTAATTTAATAAATACGGTAATAATATACCTTTATAATAGATAAAGATTTATAACACTTTTTCGGTATCGAAATAATTAAAGATAAATTTAAAAAAAATTAATTATCTTAATCCGATTTTACAAATAAACTTGTTAATTTAATCCTTAAAGAAATTTTAAATAATTCTTTAAATACGTTAATAATGAATGTTAAATTATTACCGAATTTTAATTTAACTTATTTAAAACTCGTTAAAAAATAAAATAAAAATTATTTTATACATAATAATTAATACGCTATCTGATATAACTTTTACGGTATTCCGATTTGCCCGATTTAACTTAAATTTTAATAACGTATATTATAAAGCTATTAATTAAATTATTTTATACTTAATCGGAATTAAAATATTAACATTATACTTCGGGTGTAAGGATTCGTTAAATATTAAAAGTAACGGTTTTTTGGAGATAATATAATCGATTAAAAAAAGTTTTAAATTTACGTTATAAAGTTATTAAAATAGAATAACGGTTTAATAAGTAAAATATAAGAATTAATTTATAATCGAAACGGAATAATTATCTTTTACGTAGGTTATAAAAAAATTATTTTATTTTTAATTAATTAAAAATTAAAGATCGGGTTAAATATAAAACCTTTTAATATATATTATAATAATTAACACATTATACGGCTTATTAATGCCGACGTTATTTTTTTAAATAAAATTGCGGTATATAAATATATATAATTATTAATTTGAAAAAGTCGTAAAAAAGATATAATTAAGGTAAAATATATACTACCGGGCGATATATTAGTTAATAAATTAATAAAGGCCTTATTACGCGAACCTTTTAAGTATTTCAAAAAGTAATTCGGATTAAAGAATATTACGGAAGCTTTTAATTGGTAAAAAAATAACCTATGGGTGATTTTAAAGGAGGAATTAACTAATTAAAAGGATTTAATAGCCGGAGGAAAGAGAAAATGGATAATTACGGCTTTAGGAAATAATAAAGGGTAATAATTAATGCCGTAATTATATTAAGGCGTTAAGAGGGTATATCAGCTAGCAGGGGTTACGCTAGTATTTCATATACGGAAAGGCTCCCTTTAATCGTAGCATATATATTCCGTAAAAAGATTATATTAAAATATAATACGCGTTTTAAAGCGCCTGCAACTAGTTACGTAATACAACATAACTGATAACCCTTATATCTGACAGTAATCGATTATCATAAACTTTTCCGGTTCGTTATAATTTAACGTATTAATTTTTAAAATCGTTATTTGGATTTAAATAAACTTATTTAATTAATAAAATAATATTATTTAAAACTTATTTTATAAATTCGTTAATATTTTTTCAAAAGGTTTTATAATTTCGATCTAGGTAAATATATGTCGTAAAGTTTTAATTATAAACTTATTTACCTTTAATTGTTATTTTAAAAATATTTATCGGATAATCCGTTCGATCGACCTTTTCGATCTACATAATTTTTTCGAAGGATAAATTAGTTATACGTGTTAATTAACCAAATCTTTTTTTAAATAAAAAACTGTATTAAATAATATAAATGTAAGTTATAAAAGGTTTTAATTAAGGTTAATATATTTTCATAAATTATATTTTTTAGTTTTAATTTTAAATTTGCGTTAAAATTAAATTAAATTTTTAAGACCATTATAGATAATTACAGACGTTATCGATACGTTTGTTATTATGGCTAATAACGGATATAAATAATCATTATTAACATATAACTTATATCGTTTTAATAATAACTAATTAATTAATAATAACGAAATTAAATAAATAAGATTTTTAATTATTAAATATAAAGGTTATTAGTTATATTATATTATATAACTAGTTATAAGCGTCCTAAAACGCGTATTGTTGTCAGATACAGGGGTTATTAATAACGTTATATTATATAACTAGTTGCAGGCGCTTTAAAACGCGTATTTCATTTTAATATAATCTGTTTACGGAACATATATAGTCCGATTAAAGGGAGCCTTTCCGTATATAAAGTGTTAACGTACCCCCTGCTAGCTAATACACCCCCTTAACGCCTCGACGTAATTACGGCGTTAACTATTACCCTTTATCCCCCCTTAAAACCTTAGCTATCTATTTTACTTTTCTTCCGGGAATTAAATCCTTTTAATTAACTAATTTTTTATTTAAAATAACATTTAAAAATTTTTTCCGTTAATTTAAAATTTTATAATATTTATTAATATTAATTATTTTTTAAAATATTTATAACGTTCGCGTAATAAAACTTTTATTAATTTATTAGTTAATATATTACCCGTAAACGTATATTTTACCTTTATTATATTTCTTTTACTGTTTTTCGAAATTCATAATTATATATATTTACGTACCGTAATTTGTTTTAAAAATAACGATATCAGTATTAATAAGCCTTATAGTTTATTAATTATCCTATTATATATTTAAAAGCGTTATATTTAAATTAACTTTTATTTTTTTATAACCTATATAAAAGATTATAATTCCGTTTTAAGTATAAAAATAAATATTTTATTTTTTATATTTATTTATTATCTTAATAAGTGTTTAAATAATTTTATTATATAAACTTAATTTTTTTTAATCGATTATATTATTTACGAAAAAGATATCGTTTTAAATATTTAACGAATCTTTATTCTTAAATTATATCATTAACGTTTTAATTCCGATTAAATATAAAATAATTCGATTAAAAATCTTTTAATATATATTTTTAAAATATAAATTAAATTAAGTAAATCGGAATACCGTAAAAGTTATATTAAATCGCGTATTAATTATTGTTACGGCTAATATTAATATAGCATAGTAGCTATTTTATTAGCGCTATAAACGAAAATTTTAAGCTAAAAAAAAGAAAAAGAGGAAAGAAACGTAAAGCTGCAAAATGCGTAAAGATTTACAAATATCCCCACTTTCTATGTGGCAGGTGGCTAGTTTATATAGCAGTTATCAGCTCCATATAACGGTTGCCAGCCTTACTGTTTAATTTTGGTAACTGCCGTTATATTACCTCTTTTCAGAAACTTATATATAATTAAAAAATAATGTAAGTTTTTATTAGTTATAAATGCCGTTTTTTCCTTATTAATCCGGTTCCTGCTTTTATAGCCTTATTATTATTAAAATGGTTTTCGTTAGTTTCGTCGGCAGCTATTACGCGTATTTATTTTTATAAGCGGACCGGTAATTTAAATATTTTAAAATATTCCGTATAAAATAGTTTTATTACGATCGGAATATTTTTAAAATTAATTTCGGAATATTTTATTTCGTCGGAATCGTAACTTTTTTATTTAACTTAATATTATAACTTTTTATAATATCCGTTAAATTTTAATTATTCGATTTATTTTATTACGAATTTTAATTTATTATTAATTTTTTTAAATAATGGTAATATTTAAATATATTATTTTATAATAAATTATCGTTAATTTTACGTAACCGATCGGCGTAAAATAAATTAATTATTTTATAATTCGGTAATAAATTAAAAACGAAATTATATTTACGTTTTTTTAAAATTTTAAAACGTTTTATTTATTATAAATTTAAACGAATAATTAATATTTACGTTTCGAAATTTTTTTTACGGAAAAAAATTTTATTATTAATTTTAAAATCGGTTAAATAACGTTTTTTATTAATTTACGTTATTTAATATTTTTACGTTTTTAATCCGGTTTTCTTTCGTAAACGTTTAAATATTTTTAATTTGTTTAATAATTATTAATATCCGTTAAATTAATTCGGTTTTTATTTTTATTATATTTATATTTAACGCAAATAAATTCCGGATATTTTTATTTAATATAACTTTTAACGGAATTATATTAATCGATAAATATTATAATAAATTATACGTAAAAATTAATATTAATATATATATATTTTAATTTTCTTAATATTTATTAATATAAAAACGTAAATGTTAATTTAATTTTTAATTTATAAATTCGATAATTTTTTAAATTTATAAATATAAAACGTTTCCGTAACGATATTTTATACCGGTAAATTAGTTTAATTTAATCAAAAATTAAAAAACGAATTATTTTATATTATCGTTAATTTAAATAATAAATATTTTAAAAAATTAATATAAATATTACTAGTATCGGTTAATTAAATTTTAATAATATTAATTCTTTTATTTTATAAAATTATTATAATTTTATTAAGTTTATCGATAAAAGTTTATATATAATTATATCCGTAAGAATTTTTCGGTATATTTTTTCCGTCGAAAACGACGTAATCCTAAATATTATTCGAAAAAAAAAAGTTCCGGGATTTTATTGCGAAACGTTTTATTCTGAAAGTAATCGTAACAGTTCCGGATATATTATCAGATATTTTTTAAACCGGAATTAGGTATATATCTGTATTAATATTTTAATTACTTTATTTTAGTTAAAGTACGTAAATATTTTAAATACGTAAGTTTTATGGATAAATACTGTATGAAAGAAAATACGGCCGTTAATTATTTTTTTAAATATTACCGATTTATTATCTTTTTTACCTAAATTCTGCGCCTCGTTTTCGCGATAGATAAGGTCGACCAAATCGGCACCTTATGGGATATCTTCGATTCGTACCCAAGGTATTTCGTTAATAACAGCGATTAAAAGGTTTAATTATTTTGGCAGAATTAAGGTTTAATTTTTTTCCTTTTTCTTTCGGGCCTTAACGGTAAATAAATCGACCGTTTTTCGTAATAAGGTATCCGTAGTAATATTTTTTTAACTAGGTCGATATTAAAAGGTAATTTCGAAATCCAAAAAAAATCGGCTTATCTAATTTAGCGCGTAAAAAAACGGGTTTATTTATAAAATATAATAAAACTTAATAATCGGTTATAATAAAAAACTTTTATTTTTAAAATTTAAAATAATAATATTTAAAGGTTTAAATTATAACGAATAATTTTCGGTTTTAAATAAAATATATTTTTTTTATTAAAGTTATATTTTTCGAAAAATATTTTATTAATTTTTTTTCGTTATCGTTTTATTATTATTAAATAATATTTTCGGTTATGTTACGAAATACGTTTATTTTTATTTTAATTAATTAATTAGGTTAAAAAAAAAGTAAAAATTAAGATTTCGTAAACGAACCATTTTATTTTTTCGAAAATCCTTTTTTATTCGGATTTTATTACGAAAAAAAAAGGTTTTTAATAAATGGTTTAATAATTCCGTTATATTGTTTTTATAATAACAAAATATTTATACGTAATTATAAAATTTGTAAATAAATAAATTACGGTACGATTATTAAAATTTTTAAATTTTTATTTTTAAATTACTTTAATTTTAATTAAATCGATAAAAAATATTTATACCGGTTTTTATAATAATATCGAAATAATTTCTTTTTTTAACGTTAAACCGGAATTTTTTAATATTTTCATTAAAAGTTAACTTTATATAATTAATAAATAATTTCTTTAAAGTATTTTTAATATTTCTGTTAAAACCGGAATAAATTAAAACGTTATCAATATAAATATTTACGTACTAATCGAAAGGTTTATATAATTAAATATTAAAAAATAATTATTATTAAATAAAATTTATTTTAAATTTCAAAAAAAAAAGAATTTATTAAAATATTTTTTAACGGATTTTAAATATTATTTAATATTTTAATTTAATAATAATACGAAATTTATAAAACGTTTAAATAATTTTAATTTTAATAAAACGTTTAACGTTTTAATAATTAAATATAATACCGTTAAATAAAAAAATTAAAATAAAGCGATTTTTTAAATATTAACTTTTTTAATAATAATCGATATAAAACCGGTATTCCGATAAATATAATTTTAAGCTAAATAAGATTAAGCTAAAAAATTTTTATATATATAATTTAATTAAATTTATTTTTAATAATTTATTTATTACTTTTTTCTTTAACGAAAAAAATTAAACGGATATCCGGTAAATTAAAAGTTTAAAAACGGATATCGGCCGGTCGAATTTTAAAATTACGTTATGGCCGGATTAAAAATCCGGAAAATTATTAATTTTTTTTTCGAAAAAAACTTTTTTAAATAAGTAAAAAGTTTTAATAAAAATTTCCGGATTTATTTTACGTACTCCGGATTTTTATTTTCGGAAAAAAAAATTTTTATTATCGTAAACTTTTTATTTTTATAAAATTATTAACGTTATAACGTTTAATTTTTTATTTTTAAAAGAAACCGGGTTTTAAAATAACGGAATTTTATTTTATCGTTTCGTACGAAAATTAATTTTTAACTTATTCGTTAACGAAACGATAATTACGTTATTTTTAATAATTTTTATAACGGAAATAATCGGTTTAATATTATATATATCCGTTATATTTTCTTTTAATATATCTGACAAAATAATAAATACGAATATTAAAATAAAATTATTTTCGGGTTTTTTTTATAAACGTTAAAAAATTTAATATTATTTATGGGCCTTTTTTATAATACGGTAATTATAATTAACGTTTTTTTAAACTTTAAAATTAACGTATCTATTTAATAAATATCGGATTAAAAATTTAATTACCAGTAAAAATTTAAATAAAGTTAAAAAGTCGTTAAATTAAACAATATTTTTATTTTTATAATTTAATAATAAGCCGTATTTCTTTTATTTAATTAAAATTAATAAAATATCGTATTCGGTATTTATAATTTAGAAAATTTGATCCAAAAATATTATCTGTTAATTTCGAATATTATAATTATTTAGGTTTTTATTTAGCCGGCGGAATACTTTCGGTAATTTTATAATTAAATAAATTTTTTTACCCGGATAATACGAATTTATAATTATTTTTTCGTTTATTTAACAAAAAAAAATTTAACGAAAAATCGGATTTATATTCCGGTATTATAAAAAACGGTAATATATAAATTAATTTTATTTATTTAAATTTACGTAATGTTAATAAATCTTTATATTTTTTAACTTTATTTATTTCCGTTATTATTAATAAAAAAATTATTAAAAAACTTTCCGGCAGTTTTATTTTTTTTCGATTTATCGAAATTAAATAAACCTTTTATTATTTATCATAACGACTTTTTTTTTATTAAAGTAATTATTAACTTTATATCCCGTTTTGTTATAATTAAAATACGTACCGGTTTTTTAATAAATTTTCTTTTTCGATTTCCGATAGAAATTTACCGGTATTATCCCAAATTTTAAATTTGCCGGGATTATTATTCGAACGGGATTTTTTGTTTTTGCTTTTCGATTTATTATTATCAAAATCGTATAATTAAGGTTTACGTTTTTGTTAACGTTTTTTATAAGCAAATTAGTTATTATAAACGGTTATAATAACGTAATTATAAAACTTTTTATAAATAACATTAAAATTACGGTTATTTTTTTTAAAAAAAAAGTAAATTAAAAATTCCTAAAAATTTTTTTATAAAACTTGTTTTTATTTATTTTCGGCAATTTTAACCTTTTAAACGAAAACGTTAAATTTAAAAATAAAATCGTAAATATTTTAATTTTTGCCGGATTTAAAAATAAAGGTACGGAAAATTTTTTTAATACTGGAAACTTAATTCGAATCGTAATACGATAATTTTAATACCTGGATTATTTCGATTACGTAAGAAAAAGGTCGTATAATTAATCGGTAACGAATTTTAATTATTTATTTAACTTTTTTTTCTAAAAAACTTATTAAATAAATTATACGAATTTTTTCGTTCTGAAAAATTAATTTATTTATTTCAAATCTATTTACGACTTTACGAATCCAAACGTTAAATTTAGTTTTATAACCGTTAAACTTAACTAAATCGTTAACCTAAACTTTTTTTTTTAGTTATAATTCGGATTTATATTTTTATTTTTTATAAATTTACGGAAAACGGGTTATATTATTATACCGGTAGGACGAAACGTATTAATATTACCGAAAACGTTATTAATTATATTTTTCCGGTAAAAACAGTTAACGTCGTCGGAAAAAATAAAGGAATAATAATTTTATCCTGCTTAAAAATAAACAATTTCGTTATGGAATTTTTAAAATTCTTCTTAAATGTAATTCGTTTTCCGTAATAAAAACAAATATTCTTTTTAAAAACTTTAATATTATTTAAAAAAGTTTTTTTTCGTTAAATTATACGTTTCGAATAATAATAACTTTATTAATTAACAGGTTTTAAATTTCGTAAATATTCGTAAATTAATAACCGCTAAAAAAGTTAATTTATATTTTAAAATTTACGGTTTAAAACTTTTGCTTTTTTTTATAGCAATAATAATTATAACGTAAATTATATAACCGTATATTCGTAAATAAGTTTATTAAAACTTCCGATTAAATATTATAACGTCGTTATTATATGCCAAATAAAATAATAAATTTCGTATAGGTTTTATTAAAAAACGTATTTAAAAATACGGGTATATAAATTTATTATTGCTTTACGGATATATAGAATCAAAAATAAAGGTAATTTAACGCCATTTCGTGTCCTAATCGTTTTTTCCTTAATTATACCCTTTAGATACTTTATACCCCCGTTCTGAGCCTAGGTATACGGTATTAAAGGTTTAAATTTGATACTAAAAAAGGTAATTAAAACCTATTTCGAAACTAATAATTTTTTAAAATTTAATTATCGTATTTAAGTACTTATAAAAACATTTTATCCTGGTTTTTCAAAACCTTTAAAAGGTATTAAAATGCTGTAATTAATATATTTTATTTTAGATTTTTAAAATAAATATTTTAAATGCAAGCAAGGTTAATATAAGTTCAAGCCTTATTTTCCAGGCTGAGCCAAATATACAGAAAATCATTACATATATAATCCATACGATAGATACTATACCCAATATCTTCGAACACGATAACTAATTAATGGTCTTTACGGTTAAGATAGATTATATACCTCAGTCCCATAAAACCTCACTCTGAAGCAGAACCTCACTCTGAAACAGAATGCGTGGTTGCCGATAAGCTTTAGATATTTTAAATAAAACCTTAATATTTCTTAATTATAAATATAACGTATTTATACTTTTTAAAATCTTTTTTAAGGTTTATAAAACCGATAATTATTTGTTATCTTAATCGGAACATTTTTTTTTGGCTTTCGGTATATATACTTTTTAATCTTTACCTTATTATATATTTAATATTCGACCGTTATTAAACCGTTTACGCGAATTCTTTTTATATAAAATTATAATTAAATAAGTATTTTAACTTTTAAATATTTTAATTTTAAATATTATATTATACTATAACCGGTTCGTAAAATTTCGTTATATATAAATTAACGTTTCGTTTATAAAAAACTAAGGTTATTTGAAATATTATTATATTAATATTTTCGAAAAAGATTTAATTAAATTTACTTCACTTAAAAATATTATTTTTATAATTATTTTATTAATATTTTTTTTCCGAAATTATCGAAAAAAATGTTAAATTATGTCCGAAATTTTTATAATAAATTATGTTATATAACCGTAACGTTTTCGGATTAATGAGGTTTTAAAATAAAACGCTTATTTTACCGTATTTATTAATTAGAACCAAATTTCTTTTTCTTATATTTTGTTACTTTAAATCGTTATTTTATAATTTAAAAACTTATTAATAAGGTTAAAAATATATATCGTAAATTTTAAATCTAAAATAAATAAATTATTTAAGAAATAAAACGTAATATTTATCGTATTACGTTAATTAAAAAATAAAAAATACGTTAAAATCCGTTTTATTTTATTTAAAATATTTCTTTTTTAAATAAATAATCTTTTTCGAATTTTTAATAAACGGTTCATTTTTTCCTTTAGGGATTAATCGGTAACGATACGTTTTCAAATTAATATTATTATCGTTTAATTAAAATAAAATGAATTTAAAACTTTTTTAAAAATATATAATAAAAATTAAAATAAATTTTATAATACGTATTTTATATATCCGTTTTTTAACGTTTTCGTTTATTATTATTACAACTAATTTAAGAATTATTACGATTATTTTATTTCGGCCTTTTTTAAAAAAAATTTATCATGTATTTAATTATTAATATTTTAAATTTATTCTTAACTAAGAACCTTTTAATTCGAAAGGTTTATAAGAATTTTAGAAGAAATTAATATATTATTTTAACATTTTTTATTAATTATTATAAATTTATTATGATTTAATAATTTAAAAAATTAATTTTAATTTTTACGTAATTAATCGTTTTTTTAATTTTATTCCGTTTAAGTAATATAAATAAATTTAATAAATTAAATATAATCGGTATTATTATTATATATAACTAATTCGTTTAAATAACCGGTATAATTATTTCGGAAATTTCGTAATGTTAATTTTAAATTATAATTTCTTATTACTTTATTATTTATTTATTAAACTTTTTAATAATTTTCGGAATTTATTTTAATCGTTTTTTATATTCACGTTTAATATTTATAAATAATCGATTATCGTAAATTTTCCTGTTCGTTATAATTTAACGTATTAATTTTTAAAATCGTTATTTAGGTTTAAATAAATTTAATTAATTAATAAAAAAATATTATTCAAACTTTTTTCGAAAATTGTTATATTTTCGATTTAAATAAATATAAGTTATAATATTTTATTTATAAATTTATTTATTTTTAGTCGTAATTTTATATACATTTATCGGATAATTTATTTAATTAATTTTTTCGATTTATATAATATTTTCGGAAAATAAATTAATTATCCGTATTAATTAACGAAATTATATTTTTAAATAAATTTTTTTTTAAACGGTATAAATTTAATAAGTTATAAAAAAATTTAATTAAAATGATTATATTTTTATAAATTATATTTTTTAATTTTAATTTTAAATTCGTTTTTAAATTTATTTTAATTTTTAAGATTATTATAAGTACTTATAAATATTATTAATACGGTTATTATTATAATTAATAAAAAATAAAAATAATTATTATTAATATATAATTTATATCGTTTTAATAATAATTAATTAATTAATAATAACGTAAATTAAATAAATAAAAATTTTAATTATTAAATATTAAGGTTATTAATAATGTTATATTATATAACTAGTTATAAGCGTATTAAAATACGTACTATATTTTAATATAATCTATTCACGGAACATATATGGTCCGATTAGAGGGAGCCTTTCCGTATATGGAATGCTAGCGCACCCCCTGCTAGCTGACAATTGTTCTTTAATATAATCTGTCCACGGAACATATATGGTCCGATCAGAGGGAGCCTTTCCGTATATGGGATGCTAGCGCAACCCCTGCTAGCTGACAGTACCACTTATATATTTCTAAAAGCTCTTTTCGCCGGGCGTAACCCCGAAGATATTAATTACTTATTATTACAACAACTTTCCTCATAACTAGTTCTAATCCCAATATAATTTGCATTGCCTTTATTATCTTTTAACCCCTGGGCCTACTCGTGACACTCTCTTTAATTATGCGCTGATCAGGACCGAATCTCCCCGTCCCAGATCAATAACCTGAACTTTAAGCCTTGCTGGTTCGTTACGGGGATTTGGGATTTGAATGGTTAATGTTTAGCGTTATGGAGCAGTACTTTGAAGAAAATGAAGAACGAGCCAGCGGGGCCTAAGCTAGCTGAGGTAGGACATATCAGATATGATAAGTTAATAATTGTTATGCGACTATGCGAGACCGCGAGGCTCCACTCGCCTAGTCGGGCTCGCTACCTTCGCTCGCGACGCGAACAATGGCTGTAAGCAAGCTGACTTAAACAGCCCGAGTCGGATATCCTCAGCCATTTCCGGTCGATGCATGAGGGCAATGCGTCAACAATGGATCAAAAGACTGGGCTGAGAACCTAGGGAAGATACTACACAACCCACACAACCTTCCTTTTCCTACCCCCTTCTCACCCAGGCGTTTCTTTGCCGCCCCACCATGCCACCCCCACACTTTTCAAACGTCCTCGTCTTCGGCGTCACCGGCGAAGTCGGCTCCGCCGTTGCCCTCGAGGCCCACGCCCGCGGCGCCCGCGTCACCCTGGCCTTGCGCGATGTCTCCAAGCCCAACGAGTGGATCTCCCCAGAGCAGGAGCGTGCGGCCGGCCTGCAGCGCATCACCGCCGACCTAACCGACCCCGCGGCCGTGACACGCGCCGTGCACCAGACCGGCGCCCAGGCGGCCTTCATCTACGCCGTGCGCTCAAGCGACATGATGCGCGGGGCCATCACCGCGCTCCGGGATGCCGGCATCCAGTACGTCGTGTTCCTGTCGACCAGCCAGGTCAAGAACGCGGGAGCCACCAAGGACGACATCCGCTCCATCGAGCGCGACCACTTTATCCCCTGGCAGCACGCGCAGGTGGAGATAGGGCTGGAGGAGCTCGGTCTGCCGCACACAGCGCTGCGGGTGGGGTTTTTCGCCAGCAATCCAATGCGGATCTATCTCGATAGGTCTGTGGAGCCGAAGCAAGTTCATCTGCTAGCGCCGGAGGTGCCGCATGATCCTATCGACCCGGCGGATATCGGCCGGGTGGCTGGTGCCGTGCTGGTTAACCCGCGGCTGTACGCTAGCGGCTACCCGGCTACGAACGGGTCGACTCCCCTCAAGGATGTCGTCTATCTCAGCGGACCGGCGCTGCTGTCCCAGAGTGAACAGTGGGACATCATCAACCGGGAGCTTGCTGCGGCGGGGAAGCCCCAGGTCACGGTCATTCATATCACTGTCGAGCAGTATCTCAAAAACCTTGCTGCGCTGAATGTCCCGGACATGGTGGCCAAGTCACTGGCAAAGTCTATGGTGGAGACGAGGGCGCTGTACGCGGCCGAGGACTACGAGAAGCAGATGGGCAACGTCGAGCTCTTGACGGGCCGGAAAGCGACGAGCTTTGAGGATTTTGTAAAGAGGGAGATTCCAAGATATTTCAAGTAGTCAATTCCGAATAGTCTTGCCAGGACTTCAATGGGATGTGGTGGAGGGGTCGCGAGCTTGGACAGGGCTGCTATGCATAAGCCGCATACATTTAGCATTCCCATAAATATACAGCAAGTTCCATGACGAGTCCTCTTTTCTATTTCTCGAGCTCGTTAGTCATTCTATCTAATTTTTGCGATCCGTCATTTTTATCATCCACGTTCGGTGTCCAGGTAACTCCTACACCGCTCGCCGCCTTGCAAACCACCAGCACTATGTTGGCCACCGAGAATCAACCTTCCTTACAGTGGCACCCAGTTCACATGCTACACTTAATAACAACGTCTACTAGATACATAAGCAATTCAGTTCCTCCCCGCTCACCCACCAACCTGTCCAGAACTACCAAACAACGTCATGCACCACACACAGCCTTGCCAACGACACATCAAGACAACCTCGGAGGGAGCCCAAGATCAATGCCTGCAAGCGATGAGGCGGTGTCGCCATCATCACCTGCCCAGGACCAGTCCGAAAGTAAGTCCATAAAGGGGTCCAGCGTTTCAGTGCCAAGTACTCTCCGGGGAGCATCTGAAGGCTCCTTGCTATACGGAACCGAGGACAGCCCAGACAGCGAGGACTCAGGCGTTGGCTTAGAGCTCATCGTCTGCTGCGACGGCGTGTACCAAGCACTAGTAGGTGTTGTCAGAGGATAATGCGAGAGAGACTCAGCGGCGGGCAGGCATAGAGCAGGGTCATGCCGCTGAGCCCTCCGGCCAGCCTGTGCCGGCCGTACGGGATCCGTCCGCTGCATCTCTCTCACGTAGCGGGCCTTGGCCATGAGCCGCCTGATCGGCCGCCACAGGGCGAGGCGGGTCTCGTCGTCCTCGTTTCTGCCGACTTTCCACCCGTCATACACGGTCGTCACGCAGGCCCACGCGCGGTCGCACTCGAGAGAGTGAGGCCGGGCGCAAAGTTCGGAAAGTACAAATGCCATTGCGCCCCACTGGATGTGTGTCTTTGAGTACCAGGTCCATTGCATGATGTCTCTGTTAGTTAGAAGCATGCCCGACAATTCTAATATCCCGATGGAAGTTTGGAAGAGCTCGTCGCGCATATTGTTCTCCAACTGACCGGTGCTGTCAGGGGTTCCGGGGAATAGGCTACTCTTATTCCTGTCGTCTGCTTCCGTCTCGCGAGACGCAACCGAATATTGTGTTATGAGCCAGAAGCGTGCGAGGATGATGCGGGCTACCGCTGAAGACAGGAGTTGGAATGGCACAGAGGAATCGCAGATAGGCAGGTATTTGTCGCGTAACCTCGCTTCCAGGTTCTGGATCAAGCCCCGGCGTTTTTTGGGAGGTTCTCGGCTATCGTCTGCTGTTGGAGCATTGCTGCTGCCCGGTCCTCTGGGCTGCTTCTGCTTTATAAGACCAAGCTTCCAGCCCGTCTGTATGGCTTCACACCGGACCAGGGAAAGCGTCATATCGGTCGCGTGGTCCCATCGCTCAGCTGGAGGCTCTACCATCTCGGGCGACAAGTCGACATCGTTGATATGGAGGGGTGGCTTGGTGTCGGAGGCAAAGCCCCGCGCGATCGGCTCATTGCAGTGGTACTCTGACGAGCGGCTATCGATGATGCAGATCTGCCACCACAGGCGTCGACGCAGCTCCGTCTCGAAGGGTTTGAGCCCGAATACAGTCCCGTCACGGTGCAGACCCATGGTTCGTGCGATATGGTAGATGAGCGATGTCAGCGACCACGCGGCGCGCGAGTCGTCCTCGTTGGGCAAGGCGGATAAGAAGAGCACTGCTGCCTGTAGTATCGTTATGTTCTGGGTGTTGAGCAGGTTGCCACGGGCGAGTGCCTGTTCCACGGCAAATCGGTACCTTTCTAGGGCAGCTTCACGCGTCTCGTCGAGAACGCTGAGACACTGTTCCGGGGTAAGACTAATCACGGCCGAGTAGTGAATAGCAAAGAGGAGGGTCTCAGTGTACTTATCTAGGGAGTCAAGCGAAGCAATGGCGTCCCAGTAGACTCGTGTCAACGTGGGCATGTGGAAGATGCGGACCAGTGGCGCAACATTGTCAGTGAATGCGGCGAAGAGAGTGACAGCCTGGGCCAACGAGGGGTGGAAATGCTGGAGGGAGGAGGCAATGGCTCGATAGCCGAAGATGGCGGCATTCAGCCCTAGCTGAGAGGAAGGAGAGGCGGCGGTAGTAGTGGTGGATGAAAAGTGCGAGGGATATGGTGACGGCGCCGGCTCGTAGCCGACATCTTCACTCGCGGGCTCAAATAAGAGGTCACGGAGTTCCTCAACCTAGCACTGCCGGATTAATATAGAACACGCGATACTCAAACACGGAGAGAAGGACCCTAAGCCTACCTCGTTGGACAATGTGACCCACAAGGCATTGTTCACGTAGTAGCTTTTCGACTCATCAACCTTGAGACGACTGAAGTCTTGATCTAATGAATGGGTATCGCTCACTTCCCGAGCGTGAGAGGTTTCTTGAGCCAGGTGATTCTCCTGGGCTGTGGTGACTGTCAGCAGCAGGCTCGCGAGAGGGTGGGCATTATTGAATGGGGCTTTATAAAACCTACCAGCCGCGCCGAATTGGCTGATGATGCTCTCGAGACGAGACAGGCGCTCAGAGAGCTGGGGAGCCACGCCACGTCTTGGTCTCTTAGGTGCCCTGCCCCGACCGGGCGGGTAGACGCAGTTGGCCTCGGACCGCTGGCAGTTGGAGCACTGTGGCACCTGGCGGTCGCACTTGACCCTGCGTTGGCGGCACAGGTTGCAGGTCCGCACTTGCATATGCGGTGGTGACAGGCCCGGTGTAGATGGGGTTTCGGCCGTTGTCGCCATATCGTTGCGGTTGGTAGCTGTCCGTAGTAGAAAAGGATCCGCTGGGCAGGACAGAGCACTTACTACCTGAGCGGCCTTGAGGTAGATAGGAACAAGTCGGCAATCTAGGGTAGTAGGCATGCAAGGTAGGGAGGGCGAGCAGAATGTAGAACTTGACGTGAAGGAGAGCTGGGAAAAGGACCAGGGTGGTACTTCCATTTCGAATGAGTGTCCTAGCCCTACTTAGGCAGCTTGTAAATCGTACACCTTTTTTAAATGGCCCTTTTAGAACGTATATAGCGCTTTAATAATAACGTAGATAATTATAAAGATATAAAAAGCTTTATTATACGTTATTAATATAATATAGTTAATTTTTAAGTTTTATAAGAAAGAATTAAATTTATTATTAATATATATAATAATAATTTAATTATAAATAAAATGCGTAGGTTTTATTTAAATAATTTAACGTAAGCGTTATACGGACTAATTAATTAAGTGTGTATTTACGTACCGTAATTAATAATAATAATAATTATAATAATTAAAACTGAAGTTTTTAAATTACCTTTTATTTATAATCTTATTATTCATAGTTTTTTTTAACTTTAATTTTTTTTACGGTTCGTAATATAAAACCTTAATTAACAGATCATTTTTATAATATTTAATTTTATATACTTTGTTAAAATTAATTAAAATAAATAAACGTATAAATAAATATATTAAAATACTTATTAAGATTAATTATATAATATTTTAAAGAAAACTTACAAATTAATTATAAAAGTAATTAAGGTTAATAAAAAAATGCTAGAAATCTTTTTTATTTTATCAACTTAAAAAGAATAATATTTATTACTAATAAGTAACGAATTATTACGAAGGCTATAATAAAAAGGAATTTTAATAGTTACATTTAAAATTAAAAATATTAAATATTAAAATATATAAAAGGTGTTATTTATAACAGGTATAAGAGTTAATTAACTATTAAACTTAATTATATAATTTATATTAATAATCGTATTATAATAATCGAAAGAATTAAAAATAAAAATTACGTTTAATAATTATATATATTAATAATAATTTAAGAACTTAAATTATATAATAAGTTAAAACTATTTAAATTGAAAAAGTAATAAGCGAACATATATTTTTAATAATTCGATACGTTCGACGGGTTCGAATTTAAAATTTATTAAATCCGTTAAGTTATTTTTTTAATTCGAACGGTTCAAATGTTAAGGTTTTCGACCGTATCAAACGAGTTACGTAATAAAAACTTAACCTGATTTTTGTTAAAAAGAAGTTCACACTGTATTAAACATTATTAAATTTATCAAGTTGTGATATGAAATTCTTTTTCTAGGATTTATGTTATAAAAATGTTTATTTATTATAATTATTTTAATAAATAAATTCTTTTATCAATAATTTTGCTATTAATACCAGAGTTTATTATATTAAAAAAATAACTATTTTATTAACGTAAACGTGTTATATTTTTTAAATAAAATGACTGTTTCGGTTTATTTAAATGGTAAATTTCTTTTCTTTAAATATATTAACCCTAATAAGCTTTGTAATTTATCCGATTTTAAATAAAAATTATTAACCGAAAAAATCGGCTTAAAAAGGAAAAAGAATGCACGAAGGAAACCTTTCCCGTTATAATACAAAAATTAAACCCATTTTAAAAATAAAAGATAGTTTTTAATTATCATAAAATTAAATTATTTTATCCAGGAATTTAAAGAATAAAATTATTAAATATATTAATACGGTTAAAGAAAAGATAGTAAAGATTAAAGGCCATAATAACTGGGTTATTTTAAGTTGGGAAAGCAATTAATTAATTCAAGTTAAATCATATAAATTAGAACTTTTTAACCCTAATATTTTCGGTAATATATAAAAAGATTTTTTTAAAAACGTGAGATTTTTATAAAGTCTTAAGCAAGTTTTTAAGTATTCTTTATTTCCGAATAATTCTTTTATTTAGCCAGCTATTACCTTTTAGCGTCCTTTTTTAATATTAAAAACCTTTTTAATTTTTTAGATTTATACAGTTTCTGTTACTCTTTATTTTATTTCGTATAGATTTAATTTACATTTACGGTTAGTTTTAATAAGAAGATATAAAAGGTTAAGTAAAGTTTAACTTTAAAGAGTAATTGTAATTAATAATGATTATTAAAACTTTTTTTATTATTATATAAAGTTTAATTTACTTAAAAAGATTTTTTTCTTTTTAACAAGTTAATTCCTTTATCTTTTTTAATTATAATGGATTTATATTTTAATACGTACTAACTTAAAGTTAGTTTTTATTCTTATATATAACTAATTAACTTATTTTAAAGTAAGGATTATTTTAACGTTAATTCATTATTTATTTAATTTATAATAAGTTTAAAATATAATAATAAGGTTATTATTAACTAATATTATTTTAAAACTTTTATAACAATTCGTACTATAAGTTAACTAAGTTATTAATAACTTTTTAACTTAATTATTTTATTCGTAATAAATATAATATAATAAGTAAATAGTAGATATCTAGTTAATATTTTTTAGCCGGCCGTTTACGGTTTAAAAACGTTCGAAGGCTTAGAATTGGAACCTATTACGTTATAAGATTGTATCAAAATTTCGGATAAGTATAATATCTTTATCGAATATAATTTTTATAAAACGTCCGTATATATTAAAACGATTTTTACTGAAAACGTCCGCCAGTTATTTTACATCCTTATCTTTATTAAATGGTAGAAAATAAGAAGATTACGTAAATCGATGTAACGAATTTATCATACATCTACTTGGAGGTATTAGCAGTATCCGAAATAGGGGTCTTAATTTGCAGGTAATAATAGTACAATGAATAAAGTATTCGTTAAAAAGATTTGCGAACTTTTCCATTAATCGGAGAACGATACCTTTAATTAAAAACTTAAATTAATAGCTAAAAAGCGAAACTAAAAAGATATTTATCAACATAGGAAATTATTTAACACATATATCCTTCTTATCTCTCTTAATTTTCAAAGATCTTTGGAAATCTCTAAAAACGAATAAAAACGATTTCCCTTTATCTTTGGAAATAAATAAAATTAGACCGAAAACCGAGATTTAACCGGTGGGGTGGAGGCCTTAACCGCTTTAATTTATCTAATTCTTTCTTTAAATTTAATAAAATCCCTATAAATATAACATTATTCCTTCTTTTTTAAAATCTTTATCCTGAAGATTAAAAGGTAAACTTTTTTTCTTTTTTTAATTGTTATAATATGTTTTAACCATATCAGATAAGCCTTTAAAGCGTTTTAAAACTTTAACCGAAAATCGTCGCGAACTTATAAAATCGATCTCTTAATTCGGCTTTAAATTATACCTTACATACGTTATTTCGAAAATTTTTTTTTTTTACAAAATATTAAAAAACCGGAAAAATTAATAAAATTATTTATTAGTTAATGTTTAAACTTATAATAAAAATTACGTTTTATTATTATTTTTTAAAAACATTCGGGTTAAAGAATTTTGAAAAAAAAAACGTTTAACGGTTTAATAACTTCAAAATTATTTAACCGTATTATTTAATTAAATCGTTAATTTAAATAATTATATTTTCAAAAAGTTTTATTTATTTAATGGAAATTTTAAAACATAAATAAATAAATAAAATAAGGAAAATTAAAGGCAGAAAAAGACCGTAAAAAAAACGAATATAGTTCGCTTTAAAATTTAACGCATTAATAAAGGTATTTACCTCCTTCGATTAGAATACCGTAAACCTAAATTTGGGCGGGGGACCGTTATTACCTGCGACTTTAGCCGCATTAAAGACGGTCGGTCAGGATTTTACCGGTAAAAATCCTTAACCAAATCTATCGTATTCGTTAAATGATTAAATAATTTCCATATATTAACCTTAAGTAAGTAATCCATCCATTTAATTAGTTATTAAATCTTATTTTTAACCATTTTAAAATTCAGTATTTTTTCGACTTCGTATTCGCTATTATCCCTTTCGATCTCGAAGTTTTTCTTAAACGGGGCATTTTTTAAAACTGATTCTAATAAGGAAATATGGAATATAAAATATATTTTTATGGTTTTGGGTAATAGCATTTGTAGTTAATTTTTGAAATAATATATTTAATATTAAATAGGCCATATCTTTTAAAATTAAGTTTATTACTAAGTTTTTTCGTTTGAATTTAAGAAAACTTTTACGTTACGTTTTATTTTTAATGTAACAAATAAATTTTATTTCCTTTCGTTAAAATTAATCTTTTAATTCGGTTTTTATTATAATATTAGGTTATTTTTTGCTGCAAAAATTATAACTTTATTTGAAGTTAAGCTTATATTATTTTAATTTCTGTTACTATTATTTTTATTCGTAAAATTATAACCGTAATAATTAATACCTTATTCGTTAATTGCTTAAGATGTTAATTTATTGCGTTATATCCGTATATAGCTGTACAGCTATGTTACGGCCAGCATTGATATAGCATGGTAGCTAGTTTATTGGCGCTATGAACGAAGATTTTAAGCTGAAGAAAAGAAGGAAAGAAACGTAGAGCCGCAAAGTGCGTAAAGATCTACAAATATCCCCATTTTTTATGTGGCAGGTAGCTAGTTTATGTGGCAGCTATTAGCTTTATGTAACGGTTGCTAGTTTTACGGTTTAATTATAAGGCTGCCGTTATATTACTCCTTTTTAAAAATTTGTATACGATTAAAGAGAATATATAAATTTTTGTTAATTATAAGTACCGTTTTTTTTATTAATCCGGTTCTTATTTTTGCGGCCTTATTATTATTAGGGTAGTTTTCGTTAATTTTGTCGGTAACCGTTACGCGTATTTATTTTTATAAACGGATTAGTAATTTAGGTATTTCTGGATATTCCGTATAAAACCGTTTTATTACGATCGGAACCTTTTTAAAATTAATAACGGAATATTATATTTTATCGGGATCGGAATTTTTTTATTTAGCTTAATATTATAACTTTTTATAACGTTTATTAAATCTTAATTATTCGATTTATTTTATTTCGAATTTTAATTTATTATTATCTTTTTTAAATAACGGTAATATTTAAATTTATTAATATAATAAGTTATTATTAATTTTACGTAACCGATCGGTATAAAATAAGTTAATTATTTTATAATTCGGTATTAAATTAAAAATAAAATTATATTTATATTTTTTTTAAATTTCGAAAATTTTTATTTATTATAAATTTAAATAATTAATTAATATTTACGTTATAAAATTTTTTTTACGGAAAAAAACTTTATCGTTAACTTTAAAATCGGCTAAATAACGTTTTTTATTAAGTTATACCGTTTAATATTTTTTTATTTTTAATATAATTTCTTTCGTAAATATTTAAACGTTTTTAATTCGTTTAATAATTATTAATCTCCGTTAAATTAAATAAAGTTTTATTTTTATTATTTTTAAATTTAACGAAAACGGATTCCGAATATTTTTATTTAATATAACTTTTAACGGAATTATATTAATCGACGAATAGTATAATAAATTATATACAAAATTTAATACCGGTATATATACGTTTTAATCGTTTTAATATTTATGAATATAAGAACGTAAACGTTAATTTAATTTTTAATTTATAAATTTAATAATTTTTTATATTTATAAATATAAAATATTTTTATAGCGATATTTTATACCGGTAATTTCGTTTAATTTAATTAAAAATTAAAAAACGAATTATTTTATATTTATATTAATTTAAATAACGAATATTTTAAAAAAATAATATAAATATCGTTAATATCGGTTAATTAAAGTTTTAATAATATTAATTTTTTTATTTAATAAAGTTATTATAATTTTATTAAATTTCTCGATAAATATTTATATATAATTATAACCGTAATAATATTTCGGTATATTTTTTCCGTTAGCGATAATATAATTCCAAATATTATTTAAAATAAAATAAAAATAAAAGTATTTCGGGGTTTTATTTTAAAACGTTTTATTCCGATAATAATCGTAATAGTTCCGGATATATTATCGGATATTTTGTTTAAGCCGGGGTTAAATATATTTCCGTATTAATATTTTAATTATTTTATTTTAGTTAAAGTACGTAAATATTTTAAGTACGTAAATTTTATAAATAAGTACGGTATAGGAAAAAATACGGCCGTTAGTTATTTTTTTAGGTATTATTAATTTGCTATTTTTTCGGCTTAAGTTTTATATTTCGTTTTCGCAATAAATTAAATTAACTAAATTAATATTTTGCGGCATATTTTCGATTTGGACCTTAATCGGTATTTCGTTAATAATAACGATAAGAAAAGTTAATCGTTTTAGCGGAAATAAGGTTTAATTTTCTTCTCTTTTTTTCGGGTTTTAATAATAAATAAATTAAAGGTTTAATAATTAATTATAATAAAAAACTTTTATTTTTAAAGTTTAAGATAATAATATTCGAAAATTTAAATTATAACCAATAACCTTCGGTTTTAGATAAAATATATTTTTTTTATTAAGGTTATAATTTTCGAAAAATATTTTATTAATTTTTATTTATTATTATCCTATTATTATAAAATAATATTTTCAGTTACGTTACGGAATACGTCCGTTTTTATTTTAATTAATTAATTAAATTAAAAAAGAATAGAAATTAAGGTTTTGTAAGTAAATTATTTTATTTTTTCGAAAGTTCGTTTTTATTTATATTTTATTACGAAAAAAGTTTTTTTATTTAATAAACGGTTTAATAATTCGGTTATATTATTTTTATAATAATAAAATATTTATACGTAATTTTAAAATTTTATAAATAAACCGATTATAATATAATTATTAAAACTTTTAAATTTTTATTTTAATTTTTATTTTAATTAAATCGATAAAAATATTTATGCCGGTTTTTATAATAATACCGAAATAATTTATTTTTTTAACGTTAAACTGGAATTCTTTAATATTTTTTTTAAAAGTTAATTTTATATAACCGGTAAATAACTTTTTCATAATATTTTTAATATTTTTTAAGGTCGGAATAAATTAAAACGTTATTAATATAAACGTTTACGTAATAATCGAACAGTTTATCTAATTAAGTATTAATAAATAATTATTATTAAATAAAGTTTATTTTAAGTTTAAATAAAAATATTTTTTATTAAACCGTTTTTAACGGATTTTAAATATTATTAAATATTTTAATTTAATAACGATACGAAATTTATAAAAGGTTAAAATAAGGTAATTTTTTAAATATTAATTCTTTTAACGGTAATCGATATAAAATCGGCGTTACGATAAATATAGTTTTAGGATAAATAAATTAAAACGGTATCTTTTTATATATATAGTTCGATAAATTTTATTTTTAATAATTTGTTTATTAATTCTTTTTAACGGAAGGTATTAAACGGGTATCCGGTAAATTAAGGGTTCTAAGGCGGATATTAGCCGGTCGAATTTTAAAATTACGTTTTGGCCGGATCGGAAATTTGGAAAAATATTAATCTTTTTTCTGAAAAAAATCCTTTTAAATAAACGAAAGATTTTGGTAAAAGTTTCCGGATTTATTTTACGTATTTTAGGTTTTTATTTTCGGGAAAAGGAATTTTTTGGCCGTTATATATTTTTTATTTTTATAAAATAATTAACGTTATAACGTTCGAATTTTTATTTTAAAAAATTTTTTTTAAGATAATAAAAGCTTAATTTATCGTTCCGTACGGAAATCGGTTTTTAATTTATTCGTTAACGAAATAATAAGTACGTTATTTTAAATAATTTTTATAATGGAAATAATCGGCTTAATATTATATAGGTTTGATATATTTTATTTATTTAATATATCTAACGGAATAATAAATACGGACCTTAAAATAAGATTATTTTCGGTTTTTTTTTATAAACGTCGGAAGATTTAATATTATTTATCGGCCTTTTTTATAACGCGGTTATAATAATTAACGTTTTTTTAAATTTTAAAATTAACGTATCCGTTTAATAAATATCGAATTAAAAATTTAATTATCGATAAAAACTTAATTAAAGTTAAAAAGTTATTAAATCAAATAATATTTTTATTTTTATGATTTAATAATAAATTATATATTTTTATTTAATTAAAACCGATAAAAATATTATATCCGGTATTTATAATTTGGAAAATTTAATCGGAAAAACGTTATCCGTTAATTTCAAATATTATAATTATTTAGGTTTTTATTTAACTGGCGGATTATTTCCGGTAATCTTATAATTAGATTAATTTCTTAACCGGATAATATAAGTTTATAATCGTTTTTTCGTTTATTTAATAAAAAAAGGATTAACGAAAAATCGGATTTATATTCCGGTATTATAAAAGTCGGTAATACGGAAATTAATTTTATTTATTTAAATTTACGTAATTTTAGTAAAAATTTTATATTTTTTAAAATTATTTATTTTTATTATTATTAATATAAAAAGAATCGTTAAAAAATTTTCCAACGGTTTTATTTTTTTTTATCGAAAGTAAACGAATTTTTTATTATTTTTATTATAATAATCTTTTTTTATTAAGCTTATCGTTAATTTTATATCTCGTTTTATTATAATTAAAATATGTACCGGTTTTTTAGTAGGCTTTTTTTTCGATTTTCGATAAAATTTTATCTGTATTATCTGAAATTTTCGATTTATGAAGGTTATTATTCGGACGGGATTTTTTGTTTTTATTTTTCAGTTTATTATTATTAAGGTCGTATAATTAAAATTTACGTTTTTATTAGCGTTTTTCGTAAATAAATTAGTTATTATAAACTGTTATAATAATACGGTTATAAAGTTTTTCGTAAATAACGTTACAAGTACGGTTATATTTAAAAAAATATAAGTCGAAATTTAAAAAAATATATTTTTATAAGATGTATTTTTAATTCTTTTCGGGAATTTTGGCTTTTTAAACGAAAACGTTAAATTTAAAAATAAAATCGTAAATATTTTAATTTTTACCAGGTTTAAAAAAAAAGATATAAAAGGTTTTTTTGGTAACGAAAATTTGGTTCAGATCGTAATACGATAATTTTAATACTTAAATTATTTCGGTTACGTAAAAAAAAAGTTATATAATTAATCAGTAACGAATTTTAATTATTTATTCGGCCTTTTCTTTAAAAAAAGGTTTATTAAATAAATTATACGAATTTTTTCGTTCCGAAAAATCGATTCATTTATTTCCAACTTATTTATAATTTTACGAACTTAAACGTTAAATTTAACCCGATTATTAACGTAAATTTTCTTTTTAATTATAATTAAAATTTACGTTATTATTTTTTACGAATTTATAGAAAACAGGTTACGTTATTATACCGGTAAAACGAAATATATTAATATTATTAAAAAATATTATTAATTATATTTTTCCGGTAAAAATAATTAACGTTATCGGAAAAAATAAGGGAATAATAACTTTATGCGGCCTGAAAACGAACGATTTCGTTACGGAATTTTTGAAATTTTCCTTAAACGTCCTAATGGTCGTTAGTTATTTCATCGATTAATTATTTATTAACATCGGTTTTTAAATAATTATGGTTTTAGTTTTAATTTAGTAAACTTTTTATTTTTAAAGATTTGGTTTCGTTTTTCGGTACGTTATTTTTTTACCGTTTTTTTTAAAATATTCGTTATTTTCCATATTTTCGATTTTATTTCTGATTAATTTAAATCTTTTCCAACGTTAATTAGTTAATAGGTAATTTCTTTTAATAGATATTTAATTTTAATACTGGTTAATCTAGGTTTTAGTTTTAGGTTTGGTTTAGGACGCGTTATTTTTCATCGTAACATTTCGTCGTAAAAAAATATAGTACCTTATTTATTAATCGTTAAGTTAATAAAAAAAGGAAGAAGTTTGGAATAATGTTACGGCCAGCATTAATATAATATAGTAACTAGTTTATTGGCGTTATAAACGAAGATTTTAAGCTAAAGAAAAAAAAGGAAAGAAATATAAAGCCGTAAAATGCGTAAAGATTTACAAATATCCTTACTTTTTATGTGGCAGGTGGCTAGTTTATGTGGCAGCTGTCAGCTCCATGTGACGGTTGCCAGTCTTACGGTTTGATCGTGAGGCTGCCGTTACAAGCTGCATATATAGGCTGGAGCTGTTGCGGTACCCCCGAACCATAATATAAAGTAGGTTCCGAAAAATATTAAAAAACGTTTAATGAATAAATATAAAGATAAGAAAATATTATGGCTTAAAGTTAACGTTGGAAGAATTTTAAAATAATTTTCCGGTTATTTAAACTAATAAATTATATATAATAATAATATTAACTATATTTAATTAATCGAATTTGTTTTTTTTAAATAAAGTATAATCGAAAAAGCAACGATTAATTTCTTAAAAATTATAATTAGTTTTTTAAATTATGAAATTATAACCAATTTATAATAATTAATAAAAAACGTTAAAGTAACGTTTTTAATATTTTATAAGATGTATATAAATTTTTCGATTTAGGATAATTTTAATTAAGACCAGATTAAGAGTATTAAAAATTAACCGCGTAATAAAACCTTTAAGCAAAGGTCGAAACGTAATAATTATAAAAGTTTTAAAGCGAATCGTAATAATGACAAACGATAACATTAAAAATTAGATACGTAAGATACGCGCTATAAGGTTTATTTAAGCTTATATTATAAATTTCTTTAATATTTTTATATATTTTTTAAAAAGCTTTAAAATATTTCTGCTTTAATTAAACGATAGTATTATTAGTTTAAAAGCGTATTTTTACCGATTAATCCATAAAAGGGTTTTTTACTGTTTATTAAATATTATAAAGAATTTAATTACATAAAATTAAATTAATTTCTTAAAGGAATAAAAGAAATGCTAACGTACTTTTAAACTTTTGATTAATATAACGTAATAAGCGTACCGTTTTATGCCTTGAGGAATTTATCCATTCTGGATTTAAAACTTATAATATATAATTTTAATTTTATTAACAAGTTCCTAAAGTATATAATACTAATTTAAGGTAACGGAATATACGTAAGGAAAAATTTCGTCTCGATTAATAAATACGGAAAAGTAAACGTATTATTTTAAAACCCCATAGGCCCGAAAACATTATATTTATATAATATAACTTATTACGAAAACTTTACATATAATTTAATATCCTTTCGATAATCCCGGAAAAGGGGATATTAATAATGTAACTAAAAAAAAGAATTAATTTTATTCGAAGTAAATTTTATAAGGTAATTATTATATTAATAAATAAATTCAATTAATTCGTTATTAAAAAATATTAACGTAGTAATATTTTATGTAACCTTAATTACTTATAAACGAAATATTAATTTATATATAGCGAAATTATTACAAATCGGTAACGGTACGATATAATACTGAAAATTAAAATATTTAAGGCCTAAAGTAATCGTTTAGTTGTAGTTTTATATAAAAGGAATCTTTTTAAAAGGTTTAATAATGGTTAAATATAACGTATACAATAAGGCGAAGGTTAAAAAGTAAATATGCTGAAAGTCGAAGAAAAAAAATATCCCGACTAGGATAATAAATCGCTATCGACTTTATAAATTTCGAAAAAAACCCTAAAGGATATAAACACGTCATGTTAACGAGCGATAAATCTTAAGGTTTTATTTGGAATATTTACCTTACAAATCGGAAACAAAATATATTAAAAACGGCATATTGATACCTTTTAAGCATTTTAAAAAACCAGAATAAGGTTTTTTTTTAGGTATTCAAATACGATAACGAGATTTTAAAATTTTATTAACTTTGAGATATATTTAATCGTTTTTTTAATATTAGACTTAAACCCTTACTATCGTATATCCAGGCCCAGAACGAAGATATAAAACGTATAAAAGCTATAATTAAAAAAAACGCAATTATAATATTAATAAAGTTAAGTTATTTCCGTTTTTAATTATATATATCCTTAAAGCAATAATATACTTATATAAACGTATCCTTAAGTACGCTTTTTTAAATAAATCCTATATAAAATTTATTATATTTACCTAACGTATAAAAACAGCGTTATAATACTTAATCGAAAGCTTTAATAAACCTTTTTATAAGTATATAACTATATATCTTATATTATAACTGTTACCGTTATAAAAAAAGAATAAAAACTTTAAAAGTTAAATCTTAAAATATAAACTAACTTTTTATTAATTACCGATTTACGAAAATTTATAAAATTTAAAATCCGTTAATTTATAAGGTTATTATTATTCGAAACGTATAATTTAACGAAAAGGTTATTTTTTAAATAAGATTATAAAGTTTTAAATAACTTTTTTACGTTACGAAAAACTAATTACGTAAGCTATTTCGACAGGTAAAATTACTTAATTAAGCTTATAATTACCTTATATATATTTAAAAAAAGGAAAAAAAAATCTTAACGGAATAATTCAGTTCCCCGTTAAATAAATAAGATAATATCAAAATGGTATAAACGTCTAAGAGAACGTACGAGATGGTAAAAAATAAGCCTATTCGTATAAAATTAATTACCCTTATACGACTATTATATTCGAATTATTTCCGGTTTTTAAACCGTTATTTTTATTAACGTTTATATTAATAATTATGATAATTATTACGCCGGCGGGAATTAAAGAAGTAACCTTAAACTTTTATTATATTATTTAATTTAAAGTAACGGTAAAAAACGAAAATATTTTACGGGTCGAAAACGTAAGTTTTCCCTATATTCCGTATTATAGAAATATTATTATAAACGATTATAAGGTTTAAGAACCTGTATTTAACGTTAAATAATTAACTTGTTTTGTAAATTTATTTAATAAGCGGCTGGTAAGCTGCGGAAATTCAAAGAAAATAATTACCCGAAATACGTATTATTTAAATTAAAAAGGTTTCGATATAAAAAAATATAATATAATTCTTAGGTTATAAAACTGAATATATAGGCGTAACTTGCCATTACCGCCATAAAGCTATAAAAGGTTAAGTATATACCCGTTAAGAAAATTATTCTATAAAGCCGAAAAAGCTTACTTAAAAGATTATATAAGAAATATAATTTAAAAAACCGTTAATTAATTTTTTATAAAAAAGGATTTAAGTTTTAAAATATATATAAATATCTATATATAAGTTTAATAAATATGGTTGGTTACAAAAATTTAAAGCGCGTTTCGTTCTATAAAATAATTAATAACTTAAAAAGTTTTATATTAATATATACAAGGTTTATCCCTAAGGTTTACTGCAGCCAGCTGGTATAAGGTTCATCAGAGTCGAAACTTATCAGCAACCACGCATTCTGCTTCAGGGTAAGGTTCTGCTTCAAGGTAAGATACTATGGGACTGAGGTATATAATCTTTCCTTAACCATAAAAACCATTAATTAGTTATTGTATTCGAAAATATGAGCTATAATATCTATCGTATGGATTATATGTGTAATGATTTTCTGTGTATTTAGCTCAGCCTGGAAAATAAGGCTTGAACCTAGATCAACCTTGCATAAATATAATCGCTTAATTAATTAATTAAAACTAGTTAAATAAAAGTTATTTTACTTTTTATTAATAGAATAACTTAAAAAATATATTTTATTATTAAGCGAATAATAATAATACCGAATATAAGTATAAAAATACGATAAAAACTTAATTACTAAAAAGAATATAATAAAAACAGAAAAAAGACCGAAATAAACATATACGACGCATTATTATTATAATTGAAATACGATTATACGAAGTAAATAATAATTTATACTATTAAGTTTAAAGGTTAAAAAAATAGCTAAAATAAAATTATAATATTATGAATACGGCCGATTATTTAAGGAATAGATTAAAACGGAACTATTAAAGTATAATTAATAAGATTACGAAATAATCATAAAGAATAATAAAATAATTACCTTTTATTATATATATATAAATTATTAATAAGTTACCTTATATTCTTCGTATTAAAAGAAAATACGAAGTTATAAATAATAATCGATTACGGATAATTAAATAATACTACGGTTAAAAATCTTATATCTTTATCTCTAATTATTAAAATAAAAATTACTTTTATAGAATTAAATAGTTTATTACCTTAAACCTACGAAACGAATATAATTTAATTCGCATTAAGCCAGAAACCGAATAAAAAAGGGCCTTGCGGACCAAATACGGGTTATACCAGTAGCTGGTAATATTATTCAAGCTTATTAATATACCCGCGACGTTTCAAAAATAGTTAATTCCGTATTACGCTAATATTTTAATATTTTTATTATTTATTATCTTAATACTATTTTTATTTACTTTAAATCGGAAGAGAAATACGAAAAATGCGTTTATAAGATTTGTTAAATCTTATAAAACGTTAATTTTTTAATTAACGCCGAAAAAAATAAATTCCATAAACAAAAAATACCGTACCTAAAAATACGTTATTACCTTCGGATATATAAAAATAAATAATACCTATTATAATGACCGAAATCCAAAGATTCCTTAAATTCGTTAACTATTACCAAAAATTTATTCGCCACTTTAATAAAATCGTAATACTCTTCTCTAACCTAATTAAAAAAAATAAGAAATAAAAAAAATCTAAAAGAAATCTAACAAATAACCGGAAAAAAAAGGGTTTTAAAAATTTAAAAACGTAATTATTTACGAACCAGTACTAGGTATTTATAACCCAAATCGCCCCGTAAAGCTAAAAACCAATACTTCGGATTATACGTTAAACCTAATAATTAAATACCGAAATAATTAAAATAATATATATCTTACTATATTATATTCTTAGAAATTAAAAATACTTAAATGAAATTACGCTATCCTAAATAAAGACATTTGATTTTCGTTGATACTTTTAAGAAAATTTTAATACTACCTTAAAAAGACTTATATTAAATTAAAATATATACGGACTACAAAAACCTTACCCGGTTTACCATTACCCGAAAATTAACAAAACGACAACTCCGTTATATAAAATACCTATCGGAATTTAGTTTTATTATTATTTATAAAACAAGGATAAAAAACGGTAAAATAAATACTTTTAGTAAATAATTAAAGTTAAAAGGAAAAGTTCTTAAAGTTTTATACCTGGTATTCGACTTAACGAAAAAAAAGATATATAAAATCACGACAAATTATAACAATTAAAAAAATAATATCCGACCTATATTAGATATTTTAACAATATAAGGCTTAACTACTAAAAGAAATTAGAAAAATAAAACCCAAATACGAGAAGAACATTAAAAAAATTTAATACGCGAAATATATAAATATCAGTTATATAAATATCTTAAAGTTTATAAAATTATAAAACGGTTATCACGTATATATTATTTTCCCAAAATAAAATTAATAATAAAAAAAGTCCTGCAAAAATATAACTTATATAACAAAATTAAAATACGACGTTATAAACCATGCGGAAAACTATAACTACTATTAATCGCAAAACAATTTTAAAATTTAATTATTTCGATTTTATTACCAAATTACCAATATTAAAAAAACTAACGACGGACATATATTACGATATATAAAATTACGTATTAAATAAATATAATAAATTTGTTAGCAGTTACAGTGATCAAATGCAGGAATCTGGCGTAACTTTCTGTATGTTTTTTTAAGGTGTTCTAGAAAAGGACTAATCTAGTCCGTAGGCAATCGCCCTTACATATACGATTAGGTGACAATGGATCATCAGTGGACAAAGGCTATCCCAGGCAGCATTTTGCTACCTGGCCTATAAAGCCTGGGCCATAAAGCCCACCAGCCGGCAATACTTAAAAGTACCAATTGCCGATACGCCCTCTTACGTTAGATAACCATAGCTAGAAAATCCGAAAAATCTAAAATTAAATTTAAAAATAATTAATTTATATAAAAATTAAACCTTAATTTTTATATATTAATTTCGAATAAGTAGTTTATATATTAGCCGTTATATTAATTACCCGGCCTTTTTATTTTACTTAATTTTTGCGTTATTTCGGATTACGGGGTTTATTTTTTCCGAAACGTTTTTAATCCGTTTTACCGTTATTTTAATTTAATATAAAAAATGCTAACTTTTATTAACTTTTTATATTAAAAATTTTTTAATTTTAAATAAACGTTTTATTATTTATTTATAAATTAATAAGTAATTAAAATTATTATTTTTTAAACTTTTTTATTTTCGGACGGTTAAAAAATAAAAGTTTTAATCCGGTAAGTTCGGAAACGTTTATTAATTATAAATTATATATCGTAATTAATTATTATCGGATTATTAAACTTTAATTTAATACGTAAGTTAAAAAAATATAAAAATTTTAAGGGAATTTATAAAAAATTAAAACCTTAAAACTGATAAATAAACGGATATTTTCGGATAATCGTAAAAAAAATACCGTAATTATTATTATTTATAACGAAAAATAAATTTTAATAAGGAAACGTTTTTTTTTTATATAAAAGGAATTTAGTAGGATTTTTTTTGCTTATTATTTTAATTAAATTTAAAATATTTTTCGATTTATTTTATATTTTCTTAAGTTTTAAGTTTTATATAAATTATTTAAAATCCGTTTTATTAAATAATTTCGTAAAACCGTTTATAGGATTTTTTTTATTTTTTACGTATTCGAAATTAATATTCTTTTTATATTTTTTAATATATATAATAATATTTAATTTTTATATAACGTTTTTTTCGTAATATTTGAGTTTTTTTTATTTATTTAAAAGTATCCGTATTATTTTTTAAAATAGGAATAAAACCTTTAAATATAAGCCTTAATTTTGTTAAAAAAAATTATTTTTATTATTTTAATTATAACCGTTTTTATTTTTACGTATTTTATTTTTATAATATATTTTATAATAACGTTTTATAGTTTTAAAATTTAAGATACGGACGTTTTAGTTATAAAAAATATATATCCTGTTATAAATTTTATTAATTTATAATTATTTGCAAAATTTATATTTATTATTTCGAATAATTTTAGGTTATTATATTTTCGATACGGATAATTTCGTTTTAATTTTTTATACCGAAAAAATAAGTTTATCGTACCGTTTAAATAACGTAATAATTTTTTAATATATTGCTGGTATTTAAGTTACGGGTTACTTATAAACCTAATTTAAATTAAGGTTATAAACGTTATATCCGATTTATTAATATAATTTAAAAAGTTAAATTTTTTTATTAAATTTATATATTCGAATATATCCTTTTTATTAGTTTTATCTTTATATCGTATTATATATTTTAAATAATCCTTAATAAATAACGTAAATTTTTTTCGTATTTTATTTAATTTAATTAATTTTAATAATTTTTTAATATATTATTATTAATTTAATTTAATATTACCAGTCGGTAAAGAACGGATAATTCGTATATTTAAATACCAGTTTACGTTTTTTAAACCCTTAATAAGGACGTTTTTAATAATTCTTTTAATAATATTTTTAAATTATTTTTTATTAATTCCGAAAAAAAGGAAATTATTAACGTATAACATAATAACGTATTCCGTTTTGGGGTTATAATATATCGTATTATTCGAAATTAATAAATAAAAATTTAATTTTATAAATATTTTTTTAATTTTTTTATTAAATAATTCCGGCCTGCTTTAAGCCATATAAAGGGTTTATTAATTTAATAACTTTTTTAAAGGAAAATTAATACGTTTTTTTATTCTTTAAGTACGTATCGAAATATTTTTTTAATATCGGAAATTATTTTATATAAATATTATTTTTTAATTTACCGTTTAAATACGTAATAATAAAGTTAATCTGGAATATATATTAGCTTAAATAAGTAACTAAAGCTATTAGGATTTTTTAATATATAATTTTTACGGTATTTATTATGATTTCGTTATAATTCTTTTTTTCGTTATATAAATCTTTTCGCGTAAATACGTACCTTATATTTATTTAATTTTCTTATAAATATATATTTTTTTCTTAATACTTATTTAGTATTAATAAGGTATCCGTAAGCTTTTTTATTAAGGGACGTAAAATTAAAAGTTTTATACGAAAAGTTTTTTTTAATTTTCGTAAAAATTTCTTTAAGTTATATTTTTCGTTTTAAGTTTTTTATAATTTTTTTAAAAAATAAACCGTCGTCCGTTATTATAAATAATTTATAAATAATAAATAATTTACTTAAGTTAATTTTTTTAAATTTTTAAAAATATTATCGTATTTATTTTTTAATATATTAATTATTTATTAATATTTATAAATATTCCGGATAACTTATTTTATATTATTATAATTTTTAAAAAAAAATTATTATCTTTATTCGTTAATAAGTTAAAAATAAAGATATATAAGCCTTTATCGCCTTTTTAGGTTAAAGTTAGTTTTAATTCGCTTATTAACTTAAAGGTTTTATCCGGGACCTTTAAGGTATATAACTTAAGGATTTTTTTTTCGGACGTCCTTTTTTTCGCTTAATTTATTTAACTTTCTGGTCCGTATCGTTTTTTAAAATAACGTTATTATCCTTATTTTTTATTCCGATATTTTTCTGCCTTTAACGGTACTTTAAACGTTTTTATATAAGTTATAAAAACGATCGAATAATATCTTTAAAATCGAAAAGTTTTTTTAATTTTTTTAAATTTTCGTAAACTGTAATATATAATATTATAAATAACCTACCGCCTTTTAAAAGTTATACTTTATAATTATAAATCCCTTAATAACTTAATAATATTCTTTTAATTCTTTATATTATTAATTTCTTTTAATTTAATTTTATAATTTTTATTTATTAAAATTATATATTTATTACCGAAAATTCGAAAATAATTATTATTAAATTTATATAATTTTTTAAGGTTAAATACGTTTTCGAAATATTCGATTAATATTATATTTTTTATTATAAATTATTTAATTTTGTTAATTATATATATTATAACCTTTATTATTAAGTTTTAAAAATATATTAAAATTTTTATTTATACGGAAATTATATACGTTTCGTTTTATAAAAATTAAATACCTTTTTTCGTAATTCCGTTTTAGTATTAATTATAAAAATTAAAAATTATTAATTTAATAATTTCGGTTACGTAAAACTTTTTAATTATATTTATACCGAATTATTTACCGTTATTTAAACATAAGGTTTATATTTTTTTTAATTACCTTTAAATACCTAATTATCCGTATAATATATACGTATAAGTTTTATTATATTTCGTTTTTAATTTTAAACGAATAATATTTTTTATAACGCGAAAAATCGTTTATAATAAGTCCGAAATAATTATTATTTTCGATATTAACGGGTTTTATTATATTTACGTCGTACCAAATAATCTTTTTTATATATTATTTCCGTTTTTAAAAATTTATAAATGAAGTTTTCCGTATTTCTTTTTCGTTATACGTTATATAAAGAAATATTTTTATTTTATTAAGGTTTAAATTTATTTCCGTAAACCTTTTAATAATCCAAATTAATCGTTTTATATTAAGATAATAAAAACGGCAATATTAAAAGATAATTCTTTTTTTTACTTCGTTCATTATACGGACCTTATTATTTTTTATAAATTATTATTATTATTTTTACCGAATTTTCTTTTTAATACGTATCCTTATTAATAATTTTTATCGTTTACATATTCCGGTATTTAAATAATAAGTTCCGGTTTTTTATAAAATTATAAAAAAAGATTTTTCGAAATACGTTAATAATTATTAACTGGAACTTATTAAAATTTATTAAAATATTCCGATTTAAATAACCTTTTTTCTTATAATATATTTTCCCAAAAAATACTTTTAAGGGGAAGTTATTAATATGTAACATATATTTTACCATAATCTTGTTATTTCTTTTACGTAAACCTTTTAAAAATTATTTTATTATTCTGATAAAAGTAGTTACGATAGGTCCTGTATTTATTATAATATGTACATTTTTAAACCTAATATTTAATACGGTATTTTTTTCGAAATTTATGATATTGTTCGTAATGTTAACATTCGTTCCTAAGTTTTAAAACAGCTTATTTCTGTTACCTTCCATAAAGGAGTGGACGTGTAGAAACATAGCACTTTCTATGGCAGTTGCTTTAGGGTATTTAACTGCTGTAGTTTTAGGGCATTTAGTTACTGTAGCTTTAGCGCCCTTAGCGCTTTCAGTTACTGCAGCTGGCTTTTAAATTATCTTATTATATTACTGTATAAGGTCTTAAAGCTGTTGTTTATTAATATGTACGTTAAATGTTCCTTTATTAGAACGGTATAAGTTTTCCAGGCCTTTAGGGATAAATTGCTTTTTACCTTAGCCATTATTACGGGCTTTCTGAAAACTATTATTTTGGTTATTATTATTTCTTTAACGTTAACTTCGGTTTTTTTTTTTTTTTTGTTTTTCTTTTCTTTTTGTAGCTTAGGGCAATTTTCCGCCAAATATCCGTACTTGCCATAATTAAAGCAAAGCAGCTTTTTATTTTTGTTCCATACGGGCTTATTATTTCGGAAATTATTATTGTTATTTTTTTCCCCTTTATTTTTTTAAGCGTTATAAAACTTTCCCTTTTTTTTGTTATTGGTGCGGTTATGGAACTTGCTGTTAATGTCGTCGATCAGTTGCTGAAAGAAGTAATCCGTTTATTTGAATATTAATTATATCGTTTTATACCAGCTGCTAACGTGGTCCTTTATAACAGTAAGAAATATCGTAATATATTTTTCGGTTCTAAGTTTTATATTATAGCTTTTTATTTTTCGTAAAAACTTTTAAAACTTAATAATAAATTATATAAGGTTTTTTCCGTCGTATATAATTTTGTTAAATTCTTTTTAAAGCAACCTTTACTGGGTTTTGCTTGTTGCTATATAGGTCTTCCGTAAGGTTCTTAATATCTTCGTTTTTTTTTTTTATATTTGTAACTAATTTAAAGGGTACTTTTTTGCATATTTTGGTAAAAACTTTCGTAAAACGTAACTAATTAATTTGTTTTAATTTTATACCGTCTTCGTAACCAATTTCCTTAAGTATAAAATTTAAGGTATTACTTTAAAGCTTTTAATTAACTTAACTTACCAGGTAATTTTTTTTATTTAAAGAAAAATTAAAGCGTTTTTAACGAAGCTTTAAGTCGTTATTAAACTTTTTAAAATCCTTTTTCCGTTTTTTTAGGCTGATATTTAATTCGCTTAAACCGTCTAAATTATTAAAGCTAAAAAAGCTGCTGGAAGAATTATGGTATCCTTTCCGTCGTTTCGGAAAATTATTAAATAGATTAAAACGAAAAAATAAAAATAAAAAATTATTTAAATTATTGAAATTTTTACGTACTATTTCCTTTCCTTTAAACGGTAATTTTACCTTTTTACTTTTTTTTTCGGTAAGTTAATTTTTTTATATCGTTTTTTTTTATTCTAACGGATATTATAACGGGAACTATTTTCGAATTACTTGTCCGAACCATAAATTAAACGTTTTTAATTATTTTTATACTTATATTTTACGAACTTTTCGAATTTCGTAATATTTTGTTTCCAAACGAATTTAAAAATTTCGTTATAATATCGTTTAATTATATTATTATTTCGCTAGTTTGTTAGTTTTAAAACCTTATATTTTTAACTTTATTTTTAATTTTTTAATATTTATTTTTCCGTATTTTAACGTCTTATTTAATCCTGCTTATGTTAATATTTAACGACGTATAAAGTTTATTTAAGTTTATTTCGGTATATTATCTTTAAATGGGGGTTTTAAATTTATTTACTTTTAATTATTATTATTAAGGTAATAAATTATTTCTTACTAAAAATAATTTTTATTTTTTTGGGTTTTCTTTCGTTATAAAACTTTTCGTTTTAAGAAACCTTCCGATTAAAAAGTCAGGGTTAAAGAGAAAGAAAAAGGTTATTATTTAAGTACTTCCGGTTTTTAAGGATAAAGTTATTATCGGATAAATTATTAATTTATTTATTAAGATATTTCTTAAAAGTTTTACGTTCGTTTATTATAATTAATTACTAAATTTTTTCTTAAATCGTTAACTAAACGACCTTTTTTTTAAATTTTTTGCTTTTTTTCGTTAATTTAATTATTAGTTTATAATTAATTATTTCGTATGACGTACTATAGTTGCTAATTAATCAGAAGATGCTATCATATCAGCAGTCATAGTGATCAAATGCAGGAATCTGGCGTAATTCTCTGTATGTTTTTTTAAGGTGTTCTAGGAAAGGATTAATCTAATCCGTAGGCAATCGCCCTTATATACACAATTAGGTGACAATGGATCATCAGTGGACAAAGGCTGTCCCAGGCAGCATTCTGCTGCCTGGCCCACAAAGCCTGGGCCATAAAGCCCACCAGCCGGCAACACCTGAAAGCACCAATTGCCGACAAAATTAATTAATTTTTAAAGCTAAAAGTTTTAAAAAAAAGAATTATATTATAATCTAAAAAAAAACCTAACCTATTAATAAACCCTCGGAAAATATAAGGTATATTTCCGACGTAAATTTTAAATTACGTAACTAATTTTAAAATTTTAAAAAACTTAACGCTTTAAACCCTTTAAACTTATGATAATCTTAAAGGTTTTAACAAACTTAAGGATTTAAACCGCTTAAATATCTTAAGTTAAAAATAACATATATACGCTTATTATTTTCTTATAATTTAAATAATACCAGCTTATAATATAACTTAGTTATTGAAATGGGGCGGGACAGAGTCAGTCCTGATCAGTACGAAATCAAAGAGAGTGTTACGAGTAAGCCCAGGGTTCTAGAGAAAATTGAAATCGATATAATTGAATTGGTGTTAAGACCAGTCTGTCTGATGATGATAATGCTGATAAGTGGTCGGTGTCTCCGGGGTTGCGCCCGGCGAAAAGAGCTCCTAGAAATACATGAAGGGTGCTAACTAACTGATCAGTGGACCCACATCCTTGGCCCTGCACCCTGCACCATTTCATTATCTAAATAACTTTTAATATTTATTATTACCAGACGTAATTATACCTTTAATTTATTACTCAGATTCTTACAGTACTACTGCCAATATAAACCGTACGATTTAGTTAATAATTTATTAAGCCAGTTAGCCGTTATATATAATATGATTCAAAAGCTAAATAAAAACCCGACATTTTGATTCGAAACGACAGGAAGCAATCTATTACTCTTATTTCGAATCAGAATGTCCCCGCCCCACTTAGCTTTAAATCATACACCTTTTTTGTAACGTAACTTTTAACTTCGATTATACGCTTCAAAGCGATATACTTAATAACTAGAAGGCTTTTAAATCGCGGCTATATATTATTATGTAGTGCTCGTCGTGGGCTACATTTTGATACCAGATATACCTTTATAGCTGCTATATTTGTCAGCTAGCAGGGGTACGCTAGCACTTCATATACGGAAAAGCTCCCTCTGATCGGACCATATATGTTCCGTGGACAGATTACATTAAAGTACAGTACGCGTTCTAAAGCGCCTGCAACTAATCATATAATATAACATAACTAATAACCCTTATATCTGATAATTAAAAATTTTATTCGCTTAATTTACGTTATTATTAATTAATTAATTATTATTAAAACGATATAAGTTATATATTAAAAATAATTATTTATATTCTTTATTAATTATAATAATAACCGTATTAATAACGTCCGTAATTATCTATAATAATCCTAAAAATTAAAATAAATTTAAGGACGAATTTAAAATTAAAGTTAAAGGAAATAATTTATAAAAATATATTAACCTTAATTAAAACTTTTTATAACCTACCAAACCTATGCCGCCCGATATAATTACCTATTTAAAAAGATAATTTTGCTAATCGACGTAAAAATTTAATTTATTTTCCGAAAAAACCATATAAATCGAAAAAATCGATCGAACGGGCTATCCGATAAATACTTTCGAAATAATAACCGAAAATAAATAAGCTTATAACTAAAATTTTATAACTTATATTTACTTAAATCGAAAATATAAATTTTTCCGAAAAGATTTTAACAAATTTATAAAATAAATTTTGGATAATATTTTTTTATCGATTAAATAAACTTATTTAAACCTAAACGACGATTTTAAAAATTAATACATTAAATTATAAAAAGCCGGAAAAATTTACGATAATTAATTACTTATAAATATTAAGTACGAATACGATAAACGATTAAAATATATACTGAAAATTATTAAAAAGGTTAATAAATAAATAACGAAATAATAAGAAATTATGGCTTAAAGTTAATATTACGGGGTTTCCGAAACGATTATGCCGGTTATCTAAACGAACCAATTATATATAATAATAACGCCGATTATATTTAATTAGTCGAATTTATTTATGCTTTTAAAACGGAATAGAATTTTAAAAAAATAATTAATTACTTAAAAATTAAAATTAATTCTTTAAATTATTAAATTATAACGAATTTATAATAATTAATGAAAAACGTTAAAGTAACGTTTTTAACATTTTACGGGATTTTTATAAACCCTTTAAATTAAAACGATTTTAATTAAAAATAAATTAAAAATCTTAATAATTAACCATATAATAAAAATTTTAAAAAAAGGTTAAAATAAGATAATTATAACGGTTCCCAAATAAATCGTAATAATAACAAACGAAAACGTTAAAAATCGGATATATAAGGTATATATTATAAGGTTTACTTAAACCCTTATTATAAATTACTTTAATATTTTTATATGTTCTTTAAAAAAACCTTGAAAAATTTCCGTTTTATTTAAACGATAATAATATTAATTTAAAAATATATCGTTACCGATTAATCCTTAAAGGAAAAAATTAACCGTTTATCGAAAATTATAAAAAAATTAATTATTTAAAAAATAAATTAACTTTTTAAAAATAAAAAATTTAATCTTAATATATTTTTTAATTTCCGATTAATATAACGTAATAAACGTCGTACCTTATTCTTTAAAAACTTTATTTATTTTAAACTTAAAATTTACGATATATATTTTTAACCTTATTAATAAACTTTTATATTATAAAACGACGATTTAAAATAACGAAATATACGTAAAAAAAGTTTCGTTCCGATTAATAAATATAACAAAATAAACGTTTTATTTTAAAACCTTATAAATTTAAAAACTTAACGTTTATATAACGTAACTTATTAAGAAAACTTTATATATAATTTAATATCTTTTCGGTAATTTCGGAAAAAAGAATATTAATAAAATAACCGGAAAAATAATAACTTTATTCGAAATAAGTTTAATTAAATAATTATTACGTTAATAAATAAATTTAATTAATTCGTTATTAAAAATATTAACGTAATAATATTTTTAATAATCCTAATAATTAATAAACGAAATGTTAATTTATATATAATAAAATCACCGTAAACCAGCAACGGTACGATATAATACTTAAAATTAAAATATTTAAAGTCCGAAATAATCGTTTTATTATAATTTTATATAAAAAGAAATCCGCTTAAAAAATCTTATAACGGTCGAATATTAAATATATAATAAGGCAAAAGTTAAAAAATAAATATACCGAAAACTGAAAAAAAAACGTTTCGATTAAAATAATAAATTATTATTAACTTTATAAATTTTAAAAAAAACTTTAAAAAATATAAATACGTTATATTTACGACCGATAAATATTTAAGTTTTATTTAAGATATATTCTTTAAAAATTAAAAGTAAAATATATTAATTATAATATTTTAATATTTCTTAAAAATTTTAAAAAACTAAAATAAAATTATTCCGCAAATATTTAAATATAATAACGAAATTTTAAAAAATTATTAATTTCGAAATATATTCCAATTACCGTTTTTAATATTAAACTTAAATTTTTAATATTATATATATAAGCTTAAAACGGGAATATAAAATATTTAAAAAGTATAATTAGAAAAAACGATTACGATATAAAATAACGTTAAATTATTTTCGTTTTTAATCGTATATATTTTTAAAGAAAATTATATATTTATATAACCGTACCCTTAAATATATTTTTTTAACAAAATTTATATAAAATTTATTATATTTACTTAATATATAAAAACGGTATTATAATATTTAATCGGAAATTTTAATAAGTTTACTTATAAATATATAATTATATAATTTACGTTATAATTATTATTACCATAAAAAAAAGCAAAAATTTTAAAAATTAAATTTTAAAATATGGATTAATTTCCTTATCGGTTACCGATTTATAAATATTTACGAAATTTGAAACTTATTAATTAATAAGGTTATCGTTATTCGAAACGTATAATTTAATAAAAAGGTTACCTTTTTAAATAATATTAAAAATTTAAAAAATAATTTATTTTACGTTATAGAAAACGAATTACGTAAATTATTTTAATAAATAAAATTACTTAATTAGGTTTATAACTACCTTATATATATATATATATATAAACCTCAACGGAATAATTTAGTTTTTAGTTAAATAAAAAGGATAATTTTAAAATAATATAAATATTTAAAAAAACGTACGGGATAATAAAAAGTAAATTTATTCGTATGGAATTAATTACCCTTATATAATTATTATATTCGAATTATTTCCGTCCTTTAAACTATTATTATTATTAACGTTTATATTAATAATTATTGCGATTATTATGCCGGCAAAAATTAAAAAAATAACCTTAAGTTTTTATTATATTATTTAATCCAAAATAATAGTAAAAAATAAAAATATTTTACGGATTAAAAACGTAAATTTTTTATACGTTTCGTATTATAAAAATATTATTAAGGACGATTATAAAATTTAAAAATCCGTATTTAACGTTAAATAATTAACTTATTTTATAAATTTATTTAATAACCGGCCGGTAAGTTACGGAAATTTAAAGAAAATAATTACCCGAAATACGTATTATTTTAATCGAAAGAATTTCGATATAAAAAAATATAATAAAATCTTTAAGTCGTAAAACCGAATATATAAACGTAACCTGCCGTTATTATTACGAAATTATAAAAAGCTAAATATATATCCATTAAAAAAATTATTTCGTAAAACCGAAAAAGTTTATTTATAAAATTATAAAAAAATATAATTTTAAAAAACTATTAATTAATTTTTTATTAAAAAACCTTTTTAAGGTATATATAAATATATATTTATAAATTCGATAAATATAATTAATTATAAAAATATAAAACGTATTTCGTCGTAAAAAACGATTAATAATTTAAAAACTTTTATAGTAATATATACGTATTTATTTTAATTAAAAAGTTATTTCGAATTTTAATTATTATTACGGTTAAATTCGATTTAAAATTTAAATAATATAATATTATAAACGTTTTAGTTAACGTAAATTTATTTTATTAAATATTTATAAAATTATCTTTAAAATATTTATAGCGTAATAAAAAGATTTTAATTAAAAGATATTATATAAATTTAAAAATTTAAGATTTAATCCCGTTTTTTGCGAACTTTATTATTTTATTCGTTAAAAATTTTTTTTATGAATAATATCGTTACGGTTTATTATAAAAAAATTAAAATTTCGTTAATTAATTAATTTAATAAATACGGTAACGGTATATTTTTATAAAAAATTAAAATATATAATATTTTTTCGGTATCAAAATAATTAAAAATAAAATTAATAAAAAAAATTATTTATTTTAATCCGATTTTATAAATAAATAAATTAATTTAATTTTTAAAAAAAGTTTAAATAATTTCTTAAATACGTTAATAACGAACGTTAAATTATTACCGAATTTTAATTTAATTTATTTAAATTCCGTTAATAAATATTTAAAAAAAATTAATTTTACTTTAAACGTAATAATTAATACGCGATTTAATATAATTTTTACGGTATTTAAATTTATCCGATTTAATTTAAATTTTAATAACGTATATTATAAAATTATTAATCGAATTATTTTATACTTAATCGGAATTAAAACGTTAACATTATAATTTAAGCGTAAAAATTTATTAAATATTTAAAATAACGTTTTTTTTATAAATAATATAATTAAGCGAAAAAAAATTTACGTTATAAAATTATTTAAAGAAAATAATAAAATAATAAATAAATAAATAAAATATAATAATTATTTTTATAACCGAAACGGAATTATTATTTTTTACGTAAATTAAAAAAAAATATTTTATTTTTAATTAATTAATAAATTAAAAATTAACCTAAATATAAAATCTTTAAATATATAATATAATAATTAATAAATTATACGATTTATTAATACCGATATTATTTTTTTATAAATAAAATTATAATATATAAATATATATAATTATTAATTTTAAAAAATTATAAAAAAATATAATTAAGATAATATATATATTTATAAATAATATATTAATTAATAAATTAATAAAAATTTTATTATACGAATTTTTTAAATATTTTAAAAAATAATTAAAATTAATAAATATTATAAAAATTTTAAATTAACGGAAAAAATTTTTAAAAATTATTTTAAATAAAAATTTAATTACCGGAAAAAAAATAAATTGGATAATTACGGTTTTAAAAAATAATAAAGGGTAATAGTTAACGCCGTAATTACGTTAAGGCGTTAAAGGGATGTGTTAGCTAGCAGGGGTACGTTAGTACTTTATATACGGAAAAGCTCCCTCTAATCGGACCATATATGTTCCGTGGACAGATTACATTAAAATATAGTGCGCGTTCTAGAACGCCTACAACTAGTCATGCAATGCAACATAACTGATGACCCCTATATCTGACAATATTCGACAAAGTACAGGTTGTTAAGTAAAGTTCTTGTATTTCTCCCTTATATTTCCTTTAATAACTTAACCAATATAACAGTTATAAAGGTGCACCCGGTATCAAAATGTAGCCCTCGACAAGGGCTATATAATAATATATAGCCGCGATTTAGGAGCCTTCTAGTTGTTAAGTATATCGCTTTGAAGCGTATAATCGAAGTTGAAAGTTACGTTGCAAAAAAGGTGTATGATTTAAAGTTAAGTGGGGTGGGGACACTCTGATTCGAAATGAGAGTACGCAGGAATTCACTTTCATTCCGACAATACAAATGAAGCACATCTAGCGCCTCAGAGCTAGCCACCATAAGAGTTTAATCCCAAAATGTTTATCGACTATCTAACCCTCCACCAGCAGCGTTTGCACTTCGAAGCCACTATCCCAGAATTACATCAATCACCGACATGAAACTTCCATAGGGCGTGTTCACAGCATTGATCCTGAGTCTTGAGTCCACCGCTTCCAAGATGGCCTTCCAGCCCTCCAGGTCGCGCTCCAGCGAGTTGAATAGCTGCATCATGCCGACGTCACGAGAGCGAAGAACGCGCTCGTTTACCGAGGAAACAGCACCGGGCTCGGGAATGACAAAGTCCATGATCAGCACGTGCGAGCCCTCGCTCATGGACTCGACCGTGTTCTTCAAGATCTTGACCGAGTTCTCAAAGTCCCAGTTGTGGAAGATCTGGCGGAAGAGGTAGACGTCGGCGCCCTCCACGGGCTCCTTCTCAAAGAAGTCGTACTCTTGGAACTTGATGCGCTCGGCAATGCTGACGCCGTTGTTCTCCCTGACGACCTTGATGCCCTCTTCGACGACGTGCGGGATGTCTTGGATGATGAACTCCAAGTTAGGGAAGGCCTTGGCCAGGGTCACACAGCTGTGGCCAATGTTGCCGCCGATCTATTCCGATATACTCGGTCAGTCTAACATGTCTAGAATGGACTAGGGGAAGAACTTGCATCGACGACCATGGCCTTGCCGAGGCCCGCCCAGTCAAAGCCGCTGACAAGGTGCTTCAGGTCGCTTTTGGGGCTGGTGGCGACGGCGTCCATGACGCCGCCAAACAGCTTGTAGAGCTCGGGCTGCTTGGCGATGTACTCGTACATGCAAAGGTCGGTGTTGAAGGCGGCGTTGAAAGCGGTGTTGTTGGGTGCCGTGCTGTCGGGCCATCTCTCGTGGGCAGTAACCATGGACGCGATGACCGGGGCAATAATACTGGTCATCCACGCCCTCTGGTCGGAAAACTTGGTGTTTGTGACCAGCGCTGCAGACGTGGCCGAGTGGGCGATGAAGCCCGGTGCGGGCTCGGCGAAGAGATGGTTCGTCATGCCCATGCGTGCCAGAGACTTGAGCCGTAGCTCCGACACGCCGGCCTTGGCTGCTAGCTCCGAGTACGAGATGTTGCCCTCCAAGGGCACGAGTTCAAAGATCTTGAAGTGGCTCATCCACCGGAGAATTTCCATGTAGTGGTACTAACAACAGGTCAATCAGCGTCGCATGCAGTATCGGTTTGGGAATGCACTCACGCCGGTGATGACATTTTGCAAGTACTCTCCAGGACCGGCGACGAGCTGGAAGATCTGGAGTGCGTGGTCCAGGAGCTTCTCCTTGGCTACCTGTATCTCCTCGGGAGCCTGCGGAGGCAGGTTGATGATGGGTGCGTCGCGCTCGAAACTTGGCTCGGGAAGCCCGTTGGCTCGGAGGTAATCAGTGAACGTCTTGGTCTGCTTGTTGAGGTCTCGAACTAGGAGCTCCAGCGGCGACCAGCCGGTGATGTGGCCGTTGGTGCCATTGGTAACGCTGTTGGTACTGTTGGTAACGCCGTTCACAGCCATCTTGAATGAGGATCATATGATTGGTCGAGATTTGTGATGATGGGATGAAACTAAAATGTCGTTGTTGCTTGAATGGGGCGGAAACGACGGGAATCAGGAGAGGAAATCACTGTTCAGTAGAATCTTTGATGCCGTGCATCTACGCATGGATATATACCTAGCGATGCATTACTGACTGTCTTAAAACCCGAAGTATTCCGCGCTCTGTGGGGGACCTATGGAGTGATGCTGAGACAGCGTTTCCAAAATTCGGATCTTTTCGGCGTTCCCACATTCAACCAACCCGCGATGCTAGCCATGTGAAGGTCATCGTGGTCCGCTGGAGAATCGGCTAGTACTGGCACTTAGTTCTCTATGCAATGCTAGATCTCTAAGGCATCGGAAATGCATAAAAGTGACTGGACTGTGTTATGAGACTCGAATGTTTCCCCCCAACATGAACGCTCGCTTGTCAGTCCAACGCCATGGCTGAAACCAAGCAACATTACGAAGTCGCCATTGCTGGAGGGGGCGTTGCTGGCGTTACCCTCGCTCTGATGTTCGAGAAGCTCAATATCAGCTACATTCTCTTGGAGGGCCGTGACACCCTCGAGTCGGACAGAGGTGCCGGTATTGGTCTGCAGCCAAATGGAATGCGCATTCTTGACCAGCTGGGCCTCGTGGAAGACATCGAGCAGGCTACTATACCCCTCAGAAAGCAGTTCTCCTATGATAGTGAGGGGAACATGATGTCTGCTTCCAGCGCCATGGGACAGTACCGCGAGAGGTTCGTAGGACTGATGCGCTTTGCCTCGACTGTTCTCGTCTAACTTGTACGCACCACCGCACAGGATCGGATATCCCGTCGCCTTTATCGAACGACCGAAGCTTCTTCCCATCATGGTGCGCCGCATACAGCGCATGGAATGCGTCAGGACATTAGCGCGTGTAGCCTCGATCGAGGAGACCGATGACCATGTCGTTGTCACGACTTCCAGTGGCCTATCCGTCACGGCGGACATGGTTGTCGGTGCGGACGGCGTGCGCAGTGCAGTACGTAACTATATTGACTCCTCCTTGTCCGAGAAGAAGATTAGTTCCGCAGATGATTGTGAGTTTCGCGTACAGATCACCGTAGCATAGACTGAGTCAACCTTAGACATCGGCATCGGCTTCTCCACGGTCTACGGAATGTCGGCACCCACTGAGGGCATCACCCCTGGTGAGCGGTTTGCTGTTTATCGAGAACAGGAGACCGTCATCGGCTTCACGGGCAAGGACGGGGTCGTGTTCTGGTTCGTCTTCGAGAACCTCAACAAGGTCGTCCCGCTCTCCCATGCGCCGCGATACACCGAGGCCGAGGCCGAAGCACTCTGCCAGGCCGTCGCCCACGTCCGAGTCACACCACTGCTCAAGTTCGGAGACCTCTTCAAAAACCGCATCGTGGCCGTCAAGATTGCCGTTGAGGAAGGCGTGGCAAAAGGATGGCACACCGACCGTGCCGTCATCGTCGGCGATGCCGCCTGCAAGATGACCCCAGCAGGTGGCCAAGGTGCCAACCAGGCCATAGAGTCGTGCGCCGTATTGGTCAACAAGCTCATGGAGGCTCGAAAGGCATCCGTGCCTGGCAAGAGGCTACCGCGCGAGGCCATCAAGTCTGCCTTGGCTAGTTATGCCCAGACGCGGGCGCAGTCAGCTACCACGGCCTTAGAGAGGTCTCAGATGATCTGCAAGGCACTGTTTTGCATGCCCGGAGCGGCTACTGCCATGGGCAAGAACACGGTGGAGCTCAGCGATGAAGACTGGCTTTTGCGCGCGTTTATGGCCCTGTCAACCGCGCCGGTCCTGGAGGATGTTGAGCTTACTGCTAGAGGACACCTCTACAACAGGGCAGTCAAGGCGGCGCAGGCCGAGGTGGAGAGACGCCGGAACGCAGCCAGCGGAGTGAAAGGAGTGGAACAGAAGAAAAAGTATGAAACGTCGACGGGAATCCAAGGGTCCAAGCAGACAAGCGAAGTGAAGGACCTTGTCATACCGGTGCAAGCGGTGAATGAACTGGTGGAAGTCTCTTAGGGTAGTCTTAAAGTGGCAGAGTGTCAAAAGTCAAACCTCAGTCAAACTCTACCCATTTGTGTATTTTCTATTTGGAACTCCATTCATACCAGACGAGTTTATATCTCGATCTTTAAGAGAGCCTTGTCATGAATCTAGAATATCGTTCATCCTGTATCATGTTGCAATTCGTTCTGAAAGCTATGCCCGATATTCTCCTCATTGCCCACGTGCAGATGCGGCACGCGGCAGACAGCGTCACCTTGGTTCTACTATCAAGCACTGAATGAGAAGCTTGAAAACACGACTCCTGCCAATCTTACATGATGTGGTGTACAGTGGGATACAATCAACCTGGGCTGGAAGTTGGAACTGTTCAATTCCAGAAACTAGGCATCATCGGCCCTAATTTGCTTACTTTGCCTCTATACTGTCTATTTCTGCCCCACACGTGCCATTTCTCCCTGGGGGCCTCAGCTCGCCGCTGTTGCTTCGGACTTCTTCGGAGGTCGTGTTTTGCTTGCTTACCTGTGGACCCGGAGGAGGATGTGTCGACTTCGGGCCTTACTCGGCACAATTCCTGGTAGCAGAACTTCGGATATTTTCGTAAGGACTAACAGAACGGGAAGGGTACTGGGAAATTTCGGACTGAATTACGCCGCAGCTTGTGCTCTGGCGCCTCGCCAGAGAGCATTGTGTACCGGTTTCCAAAGGTATAAGCCTGGCGAATCTTGACTTGGCGAGACGTGAAGAGATAAAGTACAGTTTAGATCCCGCCCATTGCCAAATCTTCAACTTCCTTTCAACAGCTAATCTCATTGCTATCCTTCATGATGGCATCTTCGACAGACTTGTATCTCTTTGGTGACCAAAGCATTGCGGTACTTGACAAATTGCAAGGCCTTCTGCAGGTCAAGGACAATGCAACTCTGACAGCATTCCTGAGCGAAGCATTCTTGGCAATTCGACGCGAGACAGGGGCCCTCCCATCCAGGGACAGAGATTCCATCGTCCAGGCAGAGAGCCTCGGTCTACTTTTGGAGGCGGTTCGGAGGAGCACAACCCATGCCGCCCTGGAGAGTTGCTTCTTGTGCATCTACGAGATAGGCTACTACATTGAGTGAGTCAAGAGGTCAGAGGTCAAGACACGTGCTATACTGACTCTACTAAAGCTATCTTGCTCGATCGAACAAACAACATCTCCCAGCTGCTCCGTCTTTCTTCCTCGGTATTTGCACAGGAGCTGTTGCGGCTGCTGCCATCAGCTGTTCCGCAAATGTGTTCGAAATCTCTAGACTGGGTGTTCAGGCCGTCATTGTTGCCTTCCGAATTGGAATGCACGTTCGCAGGAGAGCCGAGCTTCTTGGTTACTCCACGCCCGCGAGCTGGTCTGTGATCCTCTCTTCAAACCAGGAGGAGCTCGTGTCAGAGGTTCTAGCAACGTTCTCGGCGGACAAGGTCAGTCATGGAGCTCACTCACAGAGATTGGATTTGCTGCTCAACCATGTCATCAGAATCTACCCACGGCCTTACAGCCCTACATCAGCGCTGTCGGTCCAGCTTTCACAACCGTCAGCGGCCCCCCGGCCGTTCTCGACTCACTGAGATCACTAGATGCATTTTCCAGTATGAGGCTGCACCCTGCTCCCATCTACGGTCCTTATCATTGCCCATTGGCATACTCGGAAACCGATCTTGAACAGGTCCTGGATTCAACTCTCAGGGGCATCGAGTTCCTGGAAAATGAGGTGCTCATTCCTCTCGTTTCTTGCGCTTCGGGGGCTCTTATAGGACAGACCTCATTCGGAGCTCTCTTAAAGGACGTCCTCAAAAGCGCCCTTGCACAACAGATTCGGATGGACCGCGTCGCTGATGCCCTGTTCGAAATTGTGTCGGCCAACGATACGACAATCATCCCAGTCAATACTCAGGTCACAAGGAGCCTCGCAAACAGGTCCCAGAGAGATGTTACAACACGCATCAGCCGTACCTTGGAGGACCTAGCCAAGGAGCAGGCTGGGGATCCAACAGGCTCGCAAGCAGCTCCAGGGGATGCGAACAGAATTGCCATCATTGGGTTCAGCGGCCGGTTTCCGGAGGCGGACGACCTCGATGAGTTCTGGGATCTGCTCGCCAAAGGTCTCGATGTTCATAAGCCGGTACCCGAGGAGCGCTTTGCCCGCGACCATTATGACCCTACTGGCCAGCGGAAGAACACTAGCCAGGTTCAGTATGGGTGCTGGCTGAAGACGGCAGGCTATTTCGACACTCAGTTCTTCCACATGTCGCCCAAGGAGGCCATGCAGACGGACCCAGCGCAGCGACTGGCCCTGCTCACCGCATACGAAGCGCTCGAGATGGCCGGATTCGTACCTGACCGGACCCCCTCGACCCGGAGGAGCCGTGTTGGTGTCTACTACGGCACGACAAGCAATGATTGGGGCGAGGTGAATTCCTCGCAGGATGTCGACACCTACTACATCCCCGGAGCCAACCGTGCCTTCATTCCCGGAAGGGTCAACTACTTCTTCAAGTTTACAGGTCCTAGCATCGCCGTCGATACTGCATGCTCTTCCAGTCTCGCCGCCATCAACCTTGCTATCATTTCTCTGGTCAATGGTGATTGCGATACCGCAATCGCTGGCGGTACAAATGTGATGACGAACCCCGACAACTTTGCCGGGCTTGACCGTGGACACTTTCTGTCGCGCACGGGCAACTGCAAGTCATTCGATGATGGTGCTGATGGCTACTGCCGCGCCGACGGCGTTGGGACCCTCATCCTTAAGCGACTGCCGGATGCCATCGCGGACAACGACCCGATCTTTGGCATTATCTTGGGGGCGCACACCAACCACTCGGCAGAGTCTGTTTCCATCACTAGGCCCTTGGCGGACGCGCAAGAGTATTTGTTCAAGAAGCTCCTGAGCGAGACCGGAATCCACCCCCACGATGTCAGCTACGTCGAGATGCACGGGACGGGAACTCAAGCCGGGGATGCCGTGGAGATGCGCTCAGTCCTTAATTCGTTTGCCTTCGACCACAGTCGTCCCCGGGACAAGAGCCTCTATCTAGGGTCTGTCAAAGCCAACGCCGGACATGCTGAGTCCGCCTCAGGGGTCATTGCAGTCATCAAGGTGCTGCTCATGATGCAGAAGAACAAAATCCCTCCTCACTGTGGCATCAAGACCAAGATCAACCACAGCTTCCCTAAGGATCTGGATTGCCGCGGTGTGCATATCGCATTGGGACGCGATAAGGACTGGCCTCGTCCTGTCAACGGCAAGAGGAGAGTGCTGATCAACAACTTCTCTGCGGCGGGTGGAAACACTTCTTTGTTGCTCGAGGACGGCCCTGCGGCTTCTGGACTCGAACACCACCAGGCCGCGGACCCGCGAACGGACCATGTAGTGGTTGTCTCAGCACGATCCGCTAAGGCCCTGGAAGAGAACCTGAGGGCTCTGGAAGCTTTCATTGCCAATTCGTGGGCTCCAGAGGGCGAGTTCCTCTCCCAGCTCTCGTACACAACCACCGCTCGTCGCATGCACCACAGCCGCCGCGTGGCATTCGTCACCAACGGCCTAGAAGACCTGCGGCGGTCTCTGTTCGCCGCGGCGACCATCGCTGCCGAAGTCAAGGGGATTCCCGCAGTATCCCCAAAGGTGGGCTTCCTCTTCACTGGCCAGGGAGCCCAGGAAACTGCCATGGCCAACGGCTACTACAAGAACTTCTCCTCATTCCGGTCAGACATTCACGAGCTCGACTCCATCGCGAGGCTCCAGGGCCTGCCGTCCATTCTGCCGCTGGTTGAAGGGACTGTTCCTGTTGAGGAGCTCTCTGCCGTCGTTGTCCAGCTCGGTACCTGCATCATCCAAATCGCGCTGGCACGCTTCTGGATCAGTCTCGGCATCAGGCCGCAGTATGTCATTGGCCACAGCCTGGGTGAGTATGCCGCCCTTCAGTTGTCGGGTGTTCTCAGTGTCCACGATGCCATCTACCTCTGCGGCCATCGAGCGGCTCTTCTCGAGAGAAAGTGCACAGCCAACACGCACGGGATGATCGCCGTGAAGGCGGCGGCGGATGTCCTAAGACAACAGATTCCTTCTGACATGCGGGTCGAGGTTGCTTGCATCAACGGCACGCAGGATACTGTCCTCAGTGGTCCCAATGCCGATATCGATGCCCTCTGTGGGAAGCTCGTCCAACTGGGCTACAAGCTTCATAAGCTGGACGTCTCCTTTGCCTTCCATTCCTCTCAGGTTGATCCTATTCTCGGCGAGCTAGAGGAGCTGGCCTCGCACGTGGAATTCCGCGATCAGGTACTGCCAATGGTCTCGACTCTGCTAGGTACGATGGTCACCTCCGATGACATGATCGGGCCACAGTACATCAGGCGCCACTGTCGTGAGACGGTCGATTTCCTTGGCGCCATTCAGACAGCCGAGGCCGAAGGCATCATGGACCGGACTGGTATGTGCATCGAGATCGGAGCTCACCCGATCCTCACGAGGATGGTCAAGTCCATCATCGGACAAGAGGTCCGATGCTGCGCTTCTCTCCGTCGCAAGGAGGACTTCTTCAGGACTCTGGCGGATTCTCTTTGCGCTCTCCACCTTGCCGGCTTGTCCATCGACTGGGATGAGTACCACCGCGACTTCGCGTCTTCTCGCAAGGTGCTCTCCCTTCCCAGGTACAGCTGGCAACTTGCAAACTACTGGATGCAGTACAAGTACAGCTGGTGTCTAACCAAGGGCGATGCCCCAGTGGAGGCTCGTTCAGCTGCCAGGCCCGTGCAGGCGAAGGCTATCAGGCTGAGCGACTCCGTTCACGATGTCGTTCAGCAGACTCTTAGCCACAAGAGAAGCTCCATTACAACCCAGTCCGACATGCACGATCCGGCTCTCTTGATGATTGCGCAGAACCACCGTGTCAACGGGTTGACTATGGCTCCTTCGGTGAGTGCAGCTTACAAGCCCCTTTTTCCTCTTCAGAAAGCTGAAATGCTGACGTTCCGCTTGCTAGACTCTCTTTGCCGATGTGGCCTTCACCCTGGCTAAACACCTCATTGAGCATTGTGGGCCCGAGATGAATGCTTACATGCCCGCTATCAATAACATGGCCGTTGAGAAGGCCCTCATTGTGAACGAGATCGGCCCCCAGCTGTTCAGGGCATCCTTGGAGATGGACTGGACGACCATGCACGGCTCAATGCAGATCTACAGCGTGAACGCGTTTGGAAAACAGACGACCCTTCACGCCGTATGTGATGTCGTCGTCGAGAATCCCCAGGTATACTACGAGCGCTGGCAGAGCCATCTCTATCTCATCGAGAGAAGTATCGCGCAGCTCACTCAGGGGGCTGGTGACGGTTCCGTCCACATGATGCGCCGTGGTATGCTGTACAAGATGTTCTCTGCCTCGGTGCAGTACGGGCCTGTTTTCCAGGGCATCCAGCAGGTCTGGTTCGACAGCGAGGGCCTCGAGGGCACTGCCAAGGTCTTCCTGCCGTCCGGGAAGGATCAGTTTGCCCTCAATCCGTACTGCTGCGACAGCCTGGGCCACCTCACGGGCTTCATCATGAACTGCAGCGACAGCCTAGACCTCGACGACTACGTCTATGTCAATCACGGGTGGCGCTACCTGCATCTGACCGAGCCCTACCGGTGCGACGTGCAATATCAGACGCATGTGAAGATGCGGGCTGTTGGCTCCGACGACTCCACCTATAGTGGTGATGTGCATGTCCTCCGTGACGGCAACATCGTTGCCATCTGTGGCGGCGTTACCTTTAAGAAGGTTTCTCGCAGGGTCTTGGAAATGCTTCTTTCCAGCTCTTCGACAGCCAAGGCCAAGGCCAAGACGCCCAAGCACGCTGCTCCTGAGCCTGCCAGCCACAGCATGCCAACTCTCCCGTCCACCACCAACCACAGTGCTGGCTTGACTTCACCACCTGAGCGAGCAGAGCCGCCTGCTGCTGTCGCCTCTGGTCTTGTCCAGAAGGCGCTAGAGATTATTGCCGACGAGATTGGGGTTGACCTAGCGCAGCTTACCGACTCTGCCCTCCTGGCCGACTTGGGAGTGGATTCGCTCATGTCGTTGACCATTCTGGGCAACTTTCGCGAGGAGCTTGACTTGGACATTCCCGCTGCGCAGTTCTACGAGTGTTTGACAGTCAAGGACTTCAAGAACTTTATCACCGTATTTGCAGGTATTACTGTCGAAAGCTTTCCAAGCTCCTTTTCAAGCTCCGCCTCGGAAAAGGAGACCGCCGCGTCCACGGCTGCCTCTACAGCCCCCAGTGTCCATGGGGAAGCCTCCATCGACGCAGGAATGGCCCCCTCTATCGCTGTTGTACACGACGAGATCAAGCCTATGGTACCTGAGATTCCTCGTTCAACATCCACCCTGCTGCAGGGGACAAAGCACTGTTCCAAGACCATCTTCTTGTTCCCTGACGGTGCCGGCTCAGCAACTTCCTACGTCACCCTGCCGCCCATCTCAGCCGACTTGCGAGTCATCGGGCTAAACAGCCCATACCTCACAAAGCCGCGGGAGTTCAAGTGCGCTCTCCAGGACATCACGGGTTCCTACATCAAGGAGGTCCGTCGACGCCAGCCCAAGGGCCCGTACCACCTCGCCGGCTGGTCGGCAGGCGGCGTCTCGGCGTTTGACGCCGCGCGGCAGCTCGTTGCCGAGGGCGAGGTCGTTGAGAGTCTCATCCTCATCGACTCTCCCAACCCCGTCGGCCTCGGCAAGCTGCCGAAGCGCATGTACGACTTCCTAGAGAAGTCGGGAATCTTCGGCGCCTTCGAGATGGGTGACGAGGCCCACGCCCCGCCGGACTGGCTCTTCCAGCACTTCTGCGTCTTCATCGAGGCCCTGGACAGGTACATGCCTCAGCCCTTCGACCGCGGCTCGGCGCCCAGAACCACCATCATCTGGGCCAGGGACGGCGTGTGCAAGAACTCCGACGACCCGCGCCCCGAGGCACAGCCCGACGATCCTCGCGGCATGAACTGGCTTCTGGACAATAGGAGCGACTTCGGGCCAAACGGTTGGGACGAGTTCATCGGCGCCGAGAACATCAGCACGTTTGCGATAGAGAATGCCAACCATTTCACCATGATGAGGGAACCGGTTGCGTCGTCGCTCTGTGCCATGATTCGTGAGGCTGTAGGTATATCAGGAGAAATGCTGAGCATGGTTCAGTGAGTGCATTGTCTCATTCTCATCTCTCTAGTCAACTGTAGGCTAGTAAGCCATTAAATACATATTTGCTCTTCCATGGCAGCCTTGTGCCTGTTCCGTACAGAATTGTATGGAACCTTCATTCTAAGTCCATAAGACTCCTTGTCTCAGTGAATCCTTGTCTGATCAAAGGTAGCCTTCCCTCTTTGTATGGCTCGAAAGCACCAAATGTATAGAGACTTCTGCCTTAACACGCCGACATACCCGTCACAGAATCCCGTCTTCCTAGCAAGGCACACTTTGACCCCTTATCGTTCCCCAAGCTTACTCATGCATGACGTCTCTGAAAAGCATGCATCTTTTGACCAATCCGTCGATCTAGCCACTCCACAGCCTCTTCTCTCTGACTCCACGTGATCCAATCCATATCGCATGATCCAAAGCTCGTCTTGCATTTTACCGGATCACCTATCCTTGCGAGGTGGGCAGTGAAGTACTCGAATGTTCTGTGATCTTCTACTTAGCCGCTATGGTGGCACGATAGCGTTGGGAGGCCTGCGGGCCTCGGTGAGACAAATGCGACTCAAGAAGACTCCCGGTGATTCCCTCCCCCTTCCCCTTTCTCTTCAGATTTACTTTAACAAAATGTTTCTGTGCATATACTGAATCTCATTATTCTTTAGTTGTCGCGTTTTGCTCAAGATACCTATGATAACCCCATGCCGCTCATCTCCTCAATCTCTAGCCCGAAGCAGCAACTAATTTCACTAACGCAATCATGGGCAGATATTCAATCATCACTTCGCTATGACACTGTGAATTCCTGTTTGCAACTTCCAAAGCTTGTCGACAATCTCATCAGTGGGTGTAATACGTGTGATGATGAAGCCCACATTCAACCTGTAGGCCGGTTCTTGTCCAGTCGCTCAACTTTTGATATTAAGAAGTTGCGATACTTGCTGGACAAGCTGATCAGCTATTGCGACGAGCTGTGCCCGACTGTTCAAACCGATGAATGGGAAGTCATGCGTGAGGATGAATAGGTGTCAAAGGATGCCTTGCCAGAAAGACGGGATTCTGTGACTTCCCATGAAGTCATGCGCGAGGGCCAAGTTTGAGGAGGATTAAGGAAGCAAATGCAGGGTTGCTTGCAAGGAAGTCACGCATCAGAGGGTGTGAGAGAGCCTAAGGGAAAGGGGGAACCGTGTGGCTGCCTGGGAAGTCATGCGTGAAGAAGTGATAGGAAGCGTGAGGAGGCGATAGCATCATGCATTATGGGCCGGGAGGGAGCCTAATAGGAAGACAGGATCGTGTTAGTTCTTAGGAAGTCATGTGTGAAGAAGAGTTAGGATGCGTGAGGAAGCAGAGATCGCATGAGCGGAAGGAGTTGCTGCATTCAGGGGCATGAGGGAGTCCAAAAGAAAGATCGGATAACTTCCTAGCAAATCATGCGTGCATGGCCCTTAACCCCTGCGACTTCCCCGTTTAGTGACTTCCCGGGAAGCCATGTCCTCATGCCTGAGATTTCTTCTCCCAACCACTTCCTGCACCTCTTTCTATGAACATCACCACTGATCGGGTTACCTCATAAGTTCCTGAACCTGGTGGTCTTCGTCTGGTGATAAAACATAAAGTTACTCCGCGCCTCTTCATGCATGTTGTATGATCTTCTAGTCTGCCTTACCCTCAGTCCTAAAGCTTCACCAGGCATTATTTATTCCAGGGGCAGTGTCGAATCGAATCCGCCTAAGTAACTTTAACAGCCACGAACTCATCTCTGACTTCATGCGGATTGTTGCCATTGGAGGTCTGCGGAACGAACAATGGAGGCGTCCCCAGGCCTATAATATTTGAATCTTTAGGCCGTCCAAAGTCCTGTTCGCTCCCCCCTTTCAAATTTCCATTACCATCTAACAATTCTTCGTATCAAGAACAATGTCTCCCTCGCCTGCTCCCGGTTATGAGCCGCGGCTCTCCGATATTGGAGCAGCCAGCACTCAGGGCGCTAGCCATCAGCAACATCCTCGGGTTCGGCCAAGCCGAAAGCGGTAACCTACTAGCAAAGTGCGGGATGTAGGATCGTGAGAGGTTATGCTGAAAAATGTATGCCTACCTAAACAAACCATGAAACGCAGATCCAAGAAACCGAATTCAGCAAGTACGTTCATTCGGCTAAAGCCATCGATAGCCTAATCCACTAATGATCTTCAAGGAAGATTGAAATTAGTGGGTGGCAGGACCAAACTTGTGATGTTATATTTGTTAGGGGGCCTGGTGCCAACACCCCCTTGCAGGCCCGAATGCATGGCTTTTAATTATACGTAGTAATTAAGAAGTGCTTATAACTTCTTAAGTACGTATAAATAGTTAATCCGTAATAAATTTCGTTTTACCTCCGGACCCTTGTTAACCACCCGTAGGTGGAAACTGCCACCCACGGGAACCCGCAGGCGGAAACTTCAACATGGGTGGGTCGGTAGTACGAACCCCACACGATAAAGAACAGAGAGAAGAAATGGGTGCATAACAGAATGCCACAAGGCCGCCCGGATGATCTGGCGCTGCCGGGATTGGTTCGTGGTGAGAGCACTTTATTGCCAGGACCGAGTTGCCTCGTGGGCTTGCCTTGTGCCCAATCCTTTTAAGCGATACAGCACATTTTTTAAGTTGAACGCATCCCCTACCTTTCCCCTGATCTTCCTCGAAGCCACCTTTCCGTGAGTCTCGCAATATAACGATGTCACTGTTTTCATCCTCGGATTGTATACCAATCGGCAGGTGCCTTGGTGGTACAGAGCATAGTTGGCATATACGGAAGTGTCCCCGGGCTCGTCTTTGCATGGGGGTCTTTGGGGCCGAGGTCTAATGCGCCATCAACCAAACTGAATAAACTCATTTTCCAACCGTAACATCAACCGCCTCCCTCCATTGCTCAAGCAGTTTGAAATTGAGATTGACCCAGCTGTGGTAATTTAGCCGGCTCTTTCATAATTGAGTGACAGTGTACATCATGCTACGGTTGTTATTACTTTCGGGCTACGCATCTATGACTTCCCCAAGGATGCAAAGGCGTAACGTACCTTGACCATACTCCAATTCTGTAATTCTTGGAAGTTTGTAATACTTATTCATAGTCACTATTTAGACGATCCCAACGTGCTAACTTTGATAGGATAGACCGCCGTACTAAGTGTGGGACTGGAGGGTTTCATTATAAGACTTGGCGATTTGGCATGCGTTGCAAGGGCAGGGTTCGAGCTCAATACGAGCGAAGACGATGCGCTTCGTCGATGGTTGCCGGCACCAGCGATACACCGCCTGGGCCAGTCCCCGTGCCTGGCAATTGCCCGTTCGACTACAAAGGTTTGGCTCGTCCCAGTTCGGAGGAGAGCCTAGAGGAAAGGGGATGATCTGACAAATTCAACCAGCAGACATGTTTGCAGGCCTGGTTCTCTCAGTCCTAGCGCATATCGCGTTCGCCGGAAGTGCCCTCGGGCATGTATCGGGCCATAGGGAACGATCTTCTCAACTGGAGGTAGAACTCGCCGTGCCCACTTCTGGCAGTGTCAGCGAACTAGTCGCTCGTATCAAGAACGTTGGAAGCACCGACTTGAACCTTCTGAAATTCGGCACGATCTTGGACGATAAGCTCCCGATTCAAAAGGTCGTCGTCGTGGACGAAGTTGGTGAGTCTTTGCAGATCAATACCGAGAAGCCATCCTCCATCTGACAGCAACAAGGCGAGGAGGTCCAAGCCAAAGCCATCCATCCCAGCCTGGACTATGATGCGCTCCAGAGCAAGCATTTCCAGCTGCTCAAAGCTTCTGAGTCCGTCGAGACCATCATCGATGCCGCGATGGTGCACAACTTCGATAAATCCGGGACGTACTCGTTCACGGTCGAGGGACTGATACCCCTCGCCGTCGCCCCGTCCACGAAGCTGTCGGGCCCGCCAGCATACGTCAAGTCCAACACCGTCAGCATGTACGTCGAGGCGAGGAAGGCCTCGTTCCAGGGCAGCGGATTCATCAAGGAACGCACCCACCTGGACTTCGCGGGCTGCAACGGGACCAAGTATGAGGTTATCAGGGCAGCGCTGGCCAACTGCAACGAGCTGGCGCTCGCGGCGGCGGCCGACGCCAAGGACCCGGCCTCGGCGCGCTTCGTGGAGTACTTCAAGACGAACTCGTCGGCGTCGCGGCAGACGGTCGTCGAGCGCCTCGAGGCCGCGGCCGAGGAGTGCTCGACGGCCGACTCGGGCGTGTCGCGGCTCTTCTGCTACGACTACTACGGGGTGTGCGAGACCGACGGCCCGCTGGTCGCGTACACGATGTACACCTTCAACACCATGGTCATGTGCCCGCTCTTCTATGAGCGCCCCCCGCTGCCGACCGGCTGCCACAAGCAGTGCCACGCCACGACCGTCATCCACGAGACGACCCACTGCGGCGCGGTGTACAGCCCCATGACGCAGGACTACGCCTACCGCTACGAGGAATGCATGGCTCTCGATCCCGATCGGGCCCTGCTTAACGCTGGCACCTACACGCTGTACGCCAGTGGTGAGTCTGTTCTATTTATTCCTTGACGCGGCTGATGAGGATGCTGACAATCTCGTTAGCTGTCTATCTGGATTGTTGATGCGAATTCCGGAGAGCCCATCTAAAGGAGGTTGCCACGGCCTTGTCGAAATGCTGACTGCCGGCTAAGAAACCCTAAGCCTGAGCGTGCTTGCAAAGTTTGTCGGCTTTTACATCCTTCACGCTACTGGGAGGACTTTTGCTGAAAAGGGGAAACGTCGACTTCCCAGACACAAGAATAGCCGGTTCGAGGATGGGGAAATTCTGAAAACTGTATGCACGTGGTACCGATTGGAAAACGGGCCATAAACAACAAGATAGTAAGCTCGAAGCCGAGGCTGCAGAAACTAGCATCGTGAAGTTAATTTAGTAGAAAAGGACGGGAATACCGAGAGCTTTCAGAATGTTATACTCCTAATGAATGGTAAAATATAAGTTGTTGTAAGAGAATCTCAAGCTACAGGGCGCAACCAATTTTAGCAGTGTCTACCCTCGAATGGACTAATTACGGCCCCCTTTTATCTGAGATGCAGTCCTTGGCTCATCTTTCCGAACATGTCACAAAATACACAAATCAATGCTTGGTATCCTTGTAGCTTAAATAATAGAGTTATTCGGTTCCATATGCAGTTATGTTGGATCGGGATTGGGATAGAAGCTACAAAAAAGTATTAGGATCTATTACAAGTAGTTATAATAAAGAAGCAGTCAGGTACATTGCTCAGCACATACGCATCTAAGAATACAAGAGAGCCAGAACACATCATGGACATCACGCTACCCAACTCCAATACATGCACATCGTATTTTGCTTGCGCATTACTGCAAGAAATCGGACGGAACATCGGGGCCCCAGACGTGGAGGCTGCCCGGCCCGGATTTCGACCGGTGAGGGGGCTCTGTGGCGTCGACCAGGTCTCCGTCTACGTAGTGTTCCATGATGAAGCCCGCGGGATCGAACCTAAACAAACATATCGTTAGCCATACAGACGCTCAAAAGGTCAGAAAGATTCCCCAGTCACGGGTGGTACTGTGAGTATGAGGGATACGAGGGAGACTCGTACCAGTAATCGAAGATCTGACTCCCCAGCACGTGTCTGCCGACGCCCCAGCAGTTCTTGTACCCCTTCTCCCGCAGCCAGTCGTGGCCGAGGACCTGGGTGTCGAAGTCGTGCGTCTCGTACGAGGAGTGGTGGACGTGGAACTCGGGGCCCTGGTAGAAGAAGAAGCAGTGATGGTCGACCTCTTCCTTGCCCCGGTCCAGTCGCCAGAACACGCTAACGTCGACGCCGTTCTCGTCGTGTATGATCTGTATATGAAAAAGGGTGAGGTGAGCTGCGGTCCGAGGAAGATAACTAATGACAAGGGGAGGGGGCGGTAGCCTACGTCGCTTGGTATGAAGTTGAACCGCGTCTTGTAGAACTCGAACACCTTGGCGAAGTTGGTCGTGCAGACGCCGAAGTGGCCCAGCTTGTGCACGGGCGCCGGCCGTTTCTGGAAGCGCTGGAATTTGTTGACGGGTCTGTTCTTTTCCGTAGGCTACGACCGCTGTCAGCTGCCTTGTGCCTACTCAACAGCAACTTGCTAGGGTTTCTTCTGAGGCACTCACGTAGTTCATCGCTTCATGTGGCAACGGGATATCTAGCATCCCGGAGGGCTCCTGTCCGTAGACTAAGTGGAAGGGGTAGCCGTCGACAGGGTCGTAGAACGTCACACACTTGCCCTTGCCGGGGGCGTCTTCTAGTTCGTAGATTTTGGTCGCCTTGGGAAGCGTCTCGGAGGCGAGCTGCAGGTCCTTTTCGGACTCGACGACGAAACCAGCGCCTCCAAACTCATCCTTTTCGGCCTTTATCGCGCAGATGACCCATGGCTCTGTCCCGTATCCCCGAAAGTATATCTTGCCGTCAGATACCCTCTTCTCCTCCTGGAAGCCGAAGTCGTTCAAGAATTTGAGCGCCTTATCAAAGTCGACATACTTGTAGTACGCATGCGCTATCCGCTTGAGCGTAATCCTTGGGGGAGCTTCGTCCGCCATGCTGCGTACTGGTCCACTATCTTTGACTGTGCAAAATCAGATTTGTCCCAGCTGTCGCCCTGACAAATTCACGATGCCAAGAGAATTGCAAAACAAGACGGGGTGATTCTCGGCCGGGGATTGTGTGCCACAGTTGACATAGATATAGAACGGCACAGCCGGCACGGGCGGGTGGGTGGAGGAGTCCGCGAACTTTCCCATACCTATATGGCCATGTGCGGCCGGCCGATCATTAACCCCCGAGATTGGCTAGAGAGGAAGAGCCCCCCCAAGGAGCAGATCCTCAATCGACCCCACCTTGCGCACATCCCCCGCATGCGGCGGTGCTCGTACGCGACTCGGCAATTCATATTGAGTCCCTATGAGGAAACGTGAGGTTCTCGTGGGTGTAATAAGGATGATGAAGATGTTAGGTACAAGCCAAGACCAGGACTCCAGTAGAAATACCCCTCTTGTACTGTGTGGCATCTTCCTTTCTGAAGTACCTGCCATCTCTATAGACACTCAAGGCTCCGCATTGGTTCCCGCCGGCGAGCTTAAAAGATGGAGGGTTTCAACGCCAAGCCTGGGAAAAATGCAGTTGACGTAACAGCCGCATGGGCCGCGGGAACCCAATGGTGAGTTATTCAAGGGGGGCCATCCAAAGCTCCAGAATCGCATTTCCAATGTTCGTGTAACCTCTCTTCTCGGCTACAGATTTATGCCCGCAGAGAGCCCCTTTTGTACCGGATAGCATTCGCGGAATCCCCTCCGTGTCTGTCACACGGGGCGTTGCTTTGGAGAAGAACAAAAATAGAAACAAACACGCACACCTTCCGGCAGAGATCTGATTCTTGAGAAGAATAGCAGGACCCACCACGTCTTTCCTGACCCGCATCCCCCCGTGTGCGCACGGGCCCCAGCTGCCGAGCTCCGAGCTGCGAGCCCCTCCAAAAATCCCACTGCCCCTCCATCCACTTATCGGTGAATCGGTCCGTGGGAAGCCGATTCCCACCTGCCACATCCCATGCGCATCACAGGAACCATTCTCACCAGCGTCGAACCCCGCCTCCGTTCCAGCATACTAGCACTAGCCGCGACAGCAATCCTCGCCGCTTGCCTCCTCCTCGCTAGCCCGCAGTCGACTACCAAGATGCCCAAAAAACTCACAAAGCAAGGCACAACCTCGTCCACCTCCTCGGCGACGGCGGCCCTCACGACATCCACCCTTCCCGGCATCCTCTCCGACGGCCTGCCGCTTCCGCGTCTCGTCGTCTTCGACCTCGACTACACGCTGTGGCCGTTCTGGGTGGACACGCACGTGAGCGGGCCCCTGCGCGCGAACGCCGACCACAGCGCGTGCGCCGACCGCACGGGCGAGACCTTCGCTTTCTACGGCGACGTGCCGTCGGTGCTGCACGGCCTGCGGCGTGTGGGGTCACGCCTCGGCGTCGCGAGCCGCACGCACGCGCCCGACCTCGGCCGCGAGATGCTGAAGCTGCTGCACGTGCCGGCGCAGTCGAGCGTCATCGTAAACGGCCGCCCCGACGATGTGGATAACGCCGGTGCCGGTGCCGGTAGTGGCGGTAGTGGCAACAAGAAAGACAGAGACGGCAACAGCAATAACAAGCCGCGCAGGGCCGTCGAGTTCTTCGACGCCGGGCTCGAGATCTACCCGGGCAGCAAGATCCGGCACTTCGAGGCCCTGCACCGGAGGACGGGCGTGCCCTACGCCGAGATGCTGTTCTTCGACGACGAGAGCCGCAACCGCGACACCGAGACCCTCGGCGTCACCATGTGGCTCGTGCGCGACGGCGTCACCTGGGACGAGGTCGTGCGCGGGATCCGCGAGTGGAGGAGGCGGAGAGGGTTGCCGGAGGAGCCTCCCAAGGAGTAGTAGTCGGTTAGCACGGCGCTGCATGCTATGCTACGTGCGGGTCGGTTATATAAGAGGGTGTTTGATTGCTATGACCAAGCTAGGATGTTGGTTTTGAACGGCACTAGATGCATCAAATAGAATAGACACCGGCTTCGCATGGCATAGACAGGCGTTGGGCGGAGCAGAATAGGCAACGGAGCGAAGCGGTAAGGGGTGCTTAGCCTTAGATGGATGGCCCCCGACCGAATTTGAGTTATTTCCGAGGATGTATGGTATTCTATAACGTATAATATGGATGTGCGCCCGATTAAACACTCCTGCGCTCCATGGCCCTGGTACCCACGAAACGGCTCTTCCCGAACGCCGAATTCTGATCTTGTAGCTAATGTACACCTGCTCTATGTTTATCTATAGATGGCCGCGTTAGACCGCCTAGGGGGCGGCTCACCTGGTTTTGGGTTTTCTATTTCGGATGTATGGGCTCCCTCGCCGCCTTCCGAGGGAGCTAAGTTGTACCATTCTGCTTTCCCTCACCAGATACCGAGAACACTGCGAGTTGCTCAGTAGGCACTTCGGTGCCGGCCGGTGCGGAGCCGCTCTCCACAACTTTCTCAGCGTTCAAGGCAGATCCGTTGGCGGATTGCGGTGGGTATGCTTTTGTGACGGTGCACACGCGCTCCCTACGGTCTTTGCCGTCCTTGGTCCCGACGGCCAAGCATTCCATCCGCTTTCCATCGTCGAGCGTGTTCCAGTACAAGGGTCCAGGTGGGAACGTCTCGTATCCATTCTCAAAGTGGCAGATCTTGTTAATCTCGTCGTCGAAAGCGGGGCCTTCGAAGAATGTCCATTCGAGTTCCCCACCATATATCTTGGGGATGCTCGTAATGTCCATGAACTGCGTCAGGACCGGTATAACGTCGTTAGGACCTAGGATGAATATCTTGGACACGGTGACTGGATCGAACCAGCGCTTTATCCACCCCCACACCGTCCCAAAGTAGTGTGGAGCGCCAATGATAAAAATTCCTAGCGTGGGTGTCAGCAGCGCGGTTTTGTCATCAGGTGGTTTCACATTTAGGCCGTACGGTCAAGTGTCTCGGGGTAATGGGATGTCGCGAGTTCACTAGCAATCTGCATATGTCCCTTAAGGTTCCAGAACATCCTCAAGCTGACATGCGAGATGTCCACGATGTTTGTGCTCAGAGTGATAGGTGTCTGAGGATATTCTCGATCGGTGCACTCGGTGCACAGCGGCTGGACGAAGCGCGTCAAGTTCTCGTACAGCGCGAATAGTCGGAGCAACTTGGCTGGTGTTCTCCCGTCCGGCTTAGCTTTGCTGAACGAGGTCTCGCTCGACTTCTCATACGCGGCTACGGCTTGCGAGTTAAGGTGCCGAATCTGGTAGACGTAGATTGGGATGCCACTACATCGACACATGAGCATATGAATGCCAGTAAATGGATAGGTGAAAGCAGTACCGCTTGTCGCGTCGACCGGTCCACCGAGGATACTATAACATATTAACTGAGTTTCGGAGCGGCAAGAAACAATGTGGACATCACCTACGAGCTTCTTTGATTCCTCGTAACGATCGATGTCCATCGTGTCATAGAGGAGTCCTATTTGATTGGCCTCACGGAAATTCTCCGTGTCACTGAATTGCTTGTACGCATCCTGCACGACCCATTTGCGCGCTCGTAGATACCGTCTGAGTTGAATCTTGCCGTTAGCGAAATAGAAATAGTAGAGGACGTCGGCAAAGGCTTAACTAGGACGCACAATAACGTAGGGTCATCGTGAGAGGCTGGCGGCCCACGCTTGTATAGACCTTTTGCTTCAAGGAAGTCTTTGAACTCTCGTAAGGCTTGCTCCTCTTTTTCCGTCAGATGTCCCAGATGCCCTTTCGGATAACCTTCGCCAACTGCCCCAGCGGTGGGGACCCGGTGTATCGTCATGGCGGTACCGTCGCGCAAATAGGCGAATTGGATGAGTTGAATGGAATTAACTCCTACGCAAGGCGAGAGCTAATGATCAGCCAAAAACGCTATCACTGCTTCAAGACTTTTATGTCCCAAGAGAAAACGAGAAAACCAAATAAAAAGCCTGGCTAAGAGGTAGACACTTTCCGTATATGTGTAAAGGTAAGGTAAGACAGCGTCATCGACAGCCATATGCAAGGGCTAACCTGCGGATGGACCTTGGCTGCGGATGCGGACTACACTAATGCCGGTCCATCCGTGTTGTTAGTGGTTATTAATGAAGTTGTTGGCGCCTCAGCAGGCCAAGGCGCTCCACGAAATCCCCCTGACATCGTATTAGGTGGGGGCGTAAGGCTTCCCGTCATCCTTCGTATAGTTCGTACAGCTCCGAACTGCAATTCTCGAAAGCCTTGAAAACGTTGTAGATGTGGAGATTGCCTGTAACCACATATCGAACCGCGAATCCGCCAAACACTTCTTGTACTGATGGGACATTGTCTTACTTCTGATAGTTTGACATCGTCTTTACCTTCTTGGGCTAGGCCGCTGTCTTCTGTTGCTGAGCTACTCCGTGCATATCGGCCGGCTGGTCATAATTCGCAATCGCCCAATCGCATTCTCTTACCCTCTTTAATAACCACCCAAGAAAGCCGTTATGGATTACACTGTGCACCGGAACCCAGTACGCCGGCCAATTCTTACAAAACTTTCATAATACGCTAATTGTGCAGCTTAAGTATGCAAAACCTTTCGAAGGGCCTTTTGAAAGATTCTAGCGAGGGTCAACTAATATACCATGAACTGCAGGACGATATATGCCAACATTCAGTGCTTGGTTAGCAGCTCGATGCGATTATGTAATCCTCTCCTCCTTAATTCAGAAAAGCTTCCAAATTAAGGACAATTTGGCATTTGAGATCTTGGCACACACATTGTTTTCAGCCTCAGGGGTCATTTCATACTTCATCTCAATTGCTCGAGGCTAGCCTTCCTAACGCACGTCTCTTCCGTTGTGGCGAACCGACCCCATGGGGTTGGCCCCACAAACTTCCGACTCTACAGCTCATATGTGGAACACATTATCGCTCTATCGTCGTCGCAACCCGCCACTGCAGTGGAAGCGGATCTAGTCGAATAGATACCGGCGAATGGCATATAGATGCACGCGTAATCGCAGAGCGCATCAGCTTCGAATCGCCGACTTCGGTGGATCAGTGCGGGAACGTCCTGTTCTTCATTGTTAAGCAATCTCTTAGTGGTCGGTGCCAGGTACTTAGGTAATAGAGTTCAGGGATACTGCGGCACGGATGCGGGGTGTTACACTACACGTATGATCTGACCCCCCTAAGTCTTGGGTCTGGCTGTCGATATGTAGTCGCTGACTGACCCCATCCTGACTGAGCCTATCCTGGGTGAGATGGGTACGTGGCGGTGACCTCAGGAAACGTGCGGGGTCTTGCTCGAAGGACGCAACCGTACGTCGATATATACAGCTCGCGTCTCCTTTTCCCGATCTTCCAGGACGTCAATGACAGCTTCTTTTGAGCTTCAGACATCTTGTCCCCATTTTGAATTATCACTCAAAAAGGAGAAATGGCAGCAGTAGACGCAGTTCCCTCCAGCGAGCGAGTCGTACCCGGCTCTGTGAACATTCCGATCGCAGAATGGCCCGCAACGATGACAAGCGAGTCGGTCGACGCCAGAGCGGTGGCTTCCAAGATCATCACTGACTTCAACCAGTCGCTGGAGCAGAAGGATCATAAGGCCATTGCTGACCTCTTCGTTGAGAATGGGTACTGGCGAGACCACTTAGGCCTGACATGGGACCTTCGAACAGCAAAAGGAAAGGGCAAGATAACAACATTCCTAGAGAATGGTCACCATCTTCTTAAGGTTGATCTAGACGAGTCATCCCCATCTTACGCTCCGCAGGTGGCTTCACTGCGGGGTGACGGTTCTGTCAAGGGTATACAATTCTTCACAATCGTCACAACGCAGCAAGGCTCTGGCAGAGGTGTCGTCCGTCTAGTGGAGGACGCCGGCCAATGGAAAATCTGGACGTTTTTCACGTCGATGGACGAACTATCAGGGCATGAAGAGCCACTCGGTCCCAACCGAGCAAACGGCGTGCAACACGGTACTTTGGCCGGAAGAAAAAATTGGCTAGACCGGAGAGTGGAGGAATGCAACTTCGACCATGGTGAACCGGATGTGTTAATAATAGGTAAACTATGACCCCCCTCGGGACAAGTTCCACCTAGGTTCTGACGTGCGTGACAGGATCTGGCCAGGCAGGCCTCTCAGTCCACGCTCGCCTGAAGATGCTCGGGGTCTCGGCTCTTACAATAGATGTAAATGACGAGATCGGCGATAACTGGCGCAACCGTTATCACCAACTCGTACTCCACGACCCGGTCTGGTACGACCATATGCCATACATAAACTTCCCCAAATTCTGGCCAGTCTTCACCCCCAAGGACAAACTAGCGGAGTTCTTGAAGTCATACGCACAGATGTTGGAGCTCAACGTGTGGAACAACACCACTCTTGAATCGAGCTCCTGGAACGACAGTAAGAAGGAATGGACGGTGGTGCTCAAAAGGAGACATAGAGATGGACGTGAAGAGACACGCACCATGCATCCAAAGCACATCGTTCAATCAACCGGACACTCCGGGAAGAAGAACTATCCCCAGTTTAAAGGTATGGAGAACTTCAAGGGCGATGTGCTCTGCCATTCGTCCGAGTTCAAGGGCGCCAAGAAGGACGCGAAGGGCAGGAAGGCCGTCGTGATCGGTTCGTGCAACTCTGCTCTCGACATCGTGCAGGATTTTTATGAGAACGGGTACGACGTGACGATAATCCAGCGCTCTACGACGGCCGTTATGAGCAGCAAGGCCGTAATGGGGCTGCTGGGTGGACTATATAGCGAGAACGGCCCGCCAACGGAGGACGCGGACCTCTTGGGATGGAGCGTGCCGTCCGAAGTCGCCAAAGCCCAGCACATCGACGCCAATGAGCTGCTGGAAGTGCACGACAGGGAGATGCTCCAGGGGCTCAACGACGCCGGGTTCAAGACGGATCGCGGCCCCATGAAGGCCGGGCTGTGGTTCAAGTACCTACAGCGCGGCGGGGGCTACTACATCGACGTCGGGACCTCGCAGCTCATCGCCGACGGCAAGGTCAAAGTGAAGCAAGGCGTCGGCGTGCGGGAGATCCTCGCGCGCGCCGTGAGGCTCGAGGACGGCACCGAGCTTGAGGCCGACGAGATCGTGTGCGCCACGGGATACCAGAACATGCGGACTGCGACGGAGGCCATCTTCGGTGACGAGGTCGCGGGCAAGGTGCAGACTGTGTGGGGGTACGACGAGGAGGGCGAGACTAGGGTCATGTGGAGGCGCAGTGGCCATCCCGGGCTCTGGCTCCACGGCGGTAATCTTGCCATGTGCCGCTACTTTTCGAGGATCGTGGCGCTCCAGATCAAGGCCCAGCTTTTAGGTCATTAGAAGATGCCGTCTATTCTTGGCGTGCAATGTATCCAAACCTGCGTGAGGGTACTTATACAACTGGGGGAAGCGGGAATGCTATACGTTGTAGCATCTGGAATTCGTTGCACTACGTGCAGAGCAGAGCCGGACGCAATGTGCAAAAAATCGGTGGTTCAATTTCTAGCTTACGTATATTGTTGAAGATAGGCTGAATGAATACCTTTCAGATCTATATCAAGTGACCAGACTTGAAGAACTTGGGAATTACGCAAATATCCATTTCACGGAGATGTGGGTGGGTCGTCTAGTTGCCCCTATTCTAGCACCTATTCCAACACTAAGTACCTCGGTCTTGTACTGGACTTCCTACAGATTGTTAACGATAGTGCCTTATGTGAATTCGCATCCACCGTACATACTAACGATACTTTTATTTTGACAGTTCGCCTACGCTTTGGCTTACCTTGGACAAGACTCAGTTAGTCGAGACCAATGAAGCCTACCCTTGCGCACCAGGCTCACTGTCGCGCTTCTCCAAATCCTTACCCGCATCGAGTAACACTAAGGACATGTAGATACCGTATAAAAATTCACCTCATTCCTTTCAATGCTTCCGATCACAGCCGTCTTACCCTCCCTCCTTTCTAGCGTCTTCTCACGAGCGAGGATGAGAGCAATTTGCATAACACCAGTGACGACACGCCGACAAAAGAGGGTTGATACGTTACAAGGTGAAATATATAATCTGCGAACCACGCCACATTAAAGATGGCTCGACGCATCGGGCAAAGTTCAAACTGGGTAGAATGCATTTACGAGCTGGCTGAGGACGAAGCTGCGGGCGGTCAACCCCAATAGTGGCGTTCGGGCAACTCCAAACCGTTGGGTTGAAAACCCCGGACGTGATACAGGTAGGGTTGCAGTGCAGCTACAGCACGCCCTAAAGACCACCCTCGCCAACCTCGTGGGCTGGACTCCGTCTGCAAGAGAGCAATAGTCGGTCATCCCAAGACACCCCTTTTTCGTTGGCTTGTCAGCCTACTTTACGTCTGTGGCACTTGGTCGGGCTTCGGGCATGCACCAGATTAGAGACTCGAGGATGGCGACATCTGATAGGTCAATAGCTCGAAGAAGCCCCGGTGATGCTTCTGTCGAAAGGAGAAGGTGTTACGGGACGGTCGGGGCGCAGGTAAGACGAAGCAGAAAATAGGAGGTCGACGCCGGTTACTAATATGGCCTTGGTGTTCGGTTTGGAAAGAGATTCGGTGCCGTGGATATCACCCGCCGTTGCTAGAGTCGAGACAAATCGTCATGGTTGTAATATCTTTGGCCACTTGGGTCTTGCTTCTCGTAGCCGGACGCCTTGTTCGTGCGGGCGGGAGACTATGCCAGGATCACCAAGTGGCCGCATGCTCTTTAGAGTACTTCAGCACTATTGTACCCCCACATATCGTCGTCGAGAGAGTACAGAATGTGACTACGGGATTCTTCGTAGAACCGGGAAACTTGGGTTACCCGTCCTTTGCATCAGGCCTGCCGCCGGTCTGTGCGGTAATAATACAGAACACGACGGCGAACTACCGGTTTGGAATGTTTCTCCCTGACCCCTGGAACTCGAAGCTTCTCGTCGTCGGTAATTATGGGTTCCGCGGTGGCATCAATTGGTTGGACATGGGGCCCGGCCCCAAGTTCGGCATGGCGAGCCTCTCGACTGATACCGGCCACAACTCCGGCCTAGCAGACCAGAGCTGGGCTGATACAGAGCAGAGGAAGATAAACTGGGCATACCAGGCCCTGGAAGGCTCAACAATACTTGGGAAAAGACTAATCCAGGCGTATTATGACAATCGTCCTCTCACTTACACGTATTTCAGCGGGTGCTCGACGGGAGGGAGACAGGGGCTCAAGCAGATCCAGAGGGACCCAGACATCTTCGACGGAGCACTCATCGGCGCCCCAGCATGGGATACCGAGAACCTAATGCCCTGGGTGTCGAAGCTCGCCGTTTGGAATCTACCCGAGGACGCTTCATATGCCATCAATGACCCCAGTCTCTTCGTACGGCTTCAAACCGAGGTGCTCGAACAGTGCGACCACCTTGACGGGGTAAGGGACAACATAGTCAGTTCTCCGGGACTCTGCCGACAGACCTTCAACATCACTAAACTCCGTTGCGACGTCGTAAGCAATCAGACCTCCTGCTGGACACAACCCCAGATCGAGACGGCGCAGAAGATGTACGACGACTACACGACCGAAGACGGGACATTTGTGCACAAGGGCCACGAGTACGGCTCCGAAGAGGAATGGGGGACGTATCTGCTACCGATCGGGTCTGGCCCCGGCAACGTGAGACGGAATTTCGACGCCCAGTACGAGCGCTATTTCATGGACTACGGCCCGGACTGGCAGATAACATCATACAACGACAGCGTGGTCGGGGACTCCCGCCGCCGCGACCGGAGGTCTGTCTCGGCAACTTCGCACCAGTACGACCTCGGGCGGTTCAGGGACAGGGGCAAGATCATCATGTACAGTGGTCTCGCGGACGGCGTGGTTCCCGTGCGGCACACGACGTTGTACTACGACCGGACGGTGGAGCGCATGGGCGGCGTCGGCTGCTTCTTCCGCTACTTCCAGGTCCCTGGGATGGGCCACTGCTGGGGGTCTCCCGACGGCGTCAAGGCGCCGTGGATGATCGGCGGCGCGGGGCAGGCCGCCCAGCGGCCCCCCTACAATGCCGGGTGGTCTGTGCCGCTGGGCTTCAACGACTCCCGCCACGATGCTCTGTTGGCTCTCATGGACTGGGTGGAGAACGGCAATGCCCCATACGAACTCGTAGCTTCGGAATTCAACTTCACGGACGCGTCAAGGCGGAACATCGTGATTCATCGTCAGAGGCCTATTTGCATGTATCCTCGCGTGGCTATATGGGATGAGCGAGGGTCACATGATGATGCATCGAGTTGGAGGTGTGGGTGAAAAGGGTGGGCAATATGAGCTGTTGGAATTTAAACTTTTGTAGATGGATAAGGGGTGCGTCTGGAGATCAGACAAGGATTCCATCTAGTTGTGTTGCAATTACATAAATAGGAAATCTTCCGGGAAGACTTTTTTTTGCAACCCAAAAATACCTGTTTTCACTATTATGCCCTTCAAAGGAAAAGAGTATACAGTAGCAAGAGGCCTGGTATTCCGATGGCTCCTTCGGCTCTGAATGCGGGAGCCCTTCCTTCTGTGTCCGATTCTTCGGGGTCAGGGGTTGTGCTGCTAGTAGGTGTAGGCGCACTTGTCGGTGCGTCAGTAGATGCGGGTCCGTTTTGGCTATCGTCCTCGTTCTCGCTGGGACCTTGTTAGTTTCGCGCCCGACCCGATGGAGGAGTAATACGTACGATAGCTGGTGGCCTCTGAAGAATTCCATGATTAAGCTGCTGGCATTGAAGGAGGCCGTGCCCCTATTACCTCTGCCTCCTACGGTAGCCGGCCAGACGTGGTCGACCTCCCTCCCAGCATACACAAAGGATACCAGCCCCCGTTCGTCACCACCTCCATAGAGGTACTTTGTTGCCTCTTCTGTGACTTCTTCTGTCTCTGTCGGGTCCGGACCTAAGCCCTCCCGAACTGCCCACTGGGAGATCCAGTGCCCCACATTTGGTACACAGCCTCCCCTTCGGCTGGTCCCCTCATAAGGGATTATGCCATCGTCACCTCCGTGGAAAGCCAGCAACGGAATGCGGTCTCGTCCAGGGCTGCACTGAAATGTGACATTGTCGACATCGCACTCGCCGTCCGCATCCTCCTCGAAATAGTACGAGCCAGCAACGGGAGCGTACGCCGCAAAGCGGGTGGACGCGTTGGGATCGCACGCCAGCAGATTAGTCATGCCTCCGCCTTGGCTCATCCCGGTGGCGAAGACTCTGGTTTCGTCTATGCACAGATCGTCTCGGATCTGGTCTAATATCTGCAGTGTGTACGCGACGTCATCGACATCGACCACCTCGGGCGACACCTCCCACAGACGCCCGCCCCCACCAACGGACTCCGGATACACGAGGATGTGATCCGTGTTGAAC
>QJNX01000245.1:0-96796 GCA_004155925.1 Monosporascus sp. MG133
GGTGGTCGCCGTATCATTAAAAAAAAAAAGGGGGGGGGGGGGGGGGGGGGGGGGGGGGGGGGGGGGGGGGTGTCACGAGTATATATACACCATATGGCAGCGACTGAAGCCACTCATTCACCGGGAGAAAGCTGTTCTCTTCACTTATGACTCTCTGCTGGCGCAACCGTCGTCAACGACCCGGCAAGTCACAGAGTCTTCAAGAACCACCGTGATATAGGAATCACTTTGAGGTGGACCCGAAAGTCTCCGCTCGTCATTGCTTTGGAGTCAAAAGAGGTTTGTTGAAGGCGGCCTCAGAGTCTGGCTGATGGCAGTCTGTTCCTGAGAATCAGGAGACAAGATAGGTTTGAAAACCAGCAGGCTCTAGATTTGGAGCTCCAAGCTAGGATTCGTTGTTAAAGCCATCACAGTAGGTTGCATCCTGCCCAGGCCGTTCAGAGATCCTGCAAAAAACAGGCGGCCGCTACGTTGCTTTTTCCACATCATCGTGATCTACACTCTCGAATCGTGTCCCGCCTCTCCCGTACCGCCGGCTCCAAGGGCTGACGAAGGCTTGACCAAAACGTTCATGACAGACACCATGCAGAAGTCCCAGTTTGATATCTCTCGTCCATCTCATCTGAAGGTCCGTTTCTTCCGAGAGGCCTGTTGCTCGCCATGTACATATCTTGTCATATTCCTTAAGAGTATCTTCGAACGATGGAAAAGCTCCCTGTTGGTGGTGACAGTGCACCAAGTGCCTGGAGTCGGGACTGATGCCCGGCGCCAAGCCCAGCAGCAATCCTGGCACGGGAAACGTACTCCGTTCGCCTCCGGAAATCGGAGACAGTGCCCGAGTCATGGATGCCCATTGTCGCTAGCATCAGGACGCGGCAGGCTTAGTCGAGGGTTGTAACTCCGCTAAGAATCTGAATCAGGGTAAGCTCTCTTCTGCTCAGGTTAAAGCAGCGACTGCTCAGGCCACGCACCTAAAGCACATGGGGAACCAAAAACACTGTCGCCGTCCACCATACAGGCAGTTAGAGGTGGGCCAACTACCGGTATTGTGGTCAGAGCCTGTCACGGTACGTGCTCTTGGCGGCTCCCCTGTCTTCCCCCCTGCGACCAGTAATAAACACTTACAGGCTGTCAATGGGAACGTCAAGGGATGAGGGGAGAGGTGGGGGCAAGGTTGGGGGTTCAGCAAGATCCTGAAGAGGGGCCGACCTGGTTTAATAAGAGAAAACGTTTTAGAGATACAGAACTACGCGGCAATCCTACGGCTGGCTGCATGATATGGATCGCCCCGAGTCTCAAACGATGTCGCGAACCTTTTCGTTCTCGCCTCCGTCCGCCTCAGTTTGGAACGCGCCGGTTGTACATCATCCGGTAAGCTGGGCCGAGATGGATGGAACGCATGGCTTAAGCGAAAGTGCTAACCTGTAGCCATGAGACTCAGTTTTGTCTATTGAAAGCTTAATTAGTGAAGTAAACTGTTCTCAATATTTGAAATAGTAATAGGTCGCCCCGTTCGGTTCTCGGTCTGTGCATCCTTCACATACCCGGCCTGGGGTGGCTTCCGAGTATCGCATGCCATGAAAGGACAGGGAGGATGCTTCGGGTAGCAACGGTACCTGCGTCGTATGCGATGATCCAGCTTTCGATACTCACAGCGAATCGGATTCGCACGAGGCTTCGTCACACGTCACGGGCAACAGGTATCTGGGGGCGGCCAGTTCAATCACTAGAGCCTAGACCCTCTGTCTGACTGTTACGTGGCTGCAAAAGTATCAACAGCCCGGCGGTCTGACCATGGTACGGGTTCTTCTATATTCGAATAAGCCAGACGCCAGTAGTGTACGTCTAACCGACGCGTCAGGGCGGAATTGTGCGTCGCTGAGCATCTGTCGTATAACCCTACCGCGGACGCGCTGAGACGGGCCACTCGGGCCCAGCTACCGGCAAGGACTCGGTAGGCAAGCCGCGGTCACAGCACGCATCCCCAGTGATCCAATAACGGTGCCAAGTAGAATACGTGACCTCCCTCGACGAGGCCCAAAGCCACCAGAGGACACACTTGGAACCAATGAGCGATGGGTATCGGAAATTGCTCCTGCCAATGTTCTCTTCACAAACGAAGATAATCTTAGCCGCGGTTTTGGTCACACTGCCTCGAGGTAACCCGTCGCCCGCTAGCTGGAGGTGTACCGGTAGCACGAAGCACGACAGCTGCCGTCATCAGGATATCCCGCGTAGTTCGAGATTCGAGTTCGGTGTCACACGCCATGCAGCCGGTTGTCAGCTCTCGAGGCCCTGCGCAGCGGGGGCAGGTACGAGAGCCGTATGGTGGACTTTCCCCCCTCGGGTACCGCAAGCCGCACGACGATCCCAGGGACCCAAACTGGCATGACGTGGGTGACATCCGCGGTCAGGAATCTCCCAGCTCCGAGGTTGCCCCTTTGGGCGGGACGGTAGTTGCTGACAATTCGGGACCCACCGGCAGCTTGGGGTGCGTCGGTACATGATTACAGCGGAACGGCCCATGAATTATATATCTACAGGGGTAGGTTAAAAAGAACAAACCGAGGCCTGGTACGTAACCGGTGCAGCTCGGTCCCGGATGAGAGGATTTTGGTCGGATCGCGTGGACGAAAGGTGGCGGAAGAGGTGATTGAGACCGTCGAGTCTCACTAGTACCTCGAGGTTGCATCGCAGGGGCGCTTGAAAACCGGGTCGAGACAATAGAACGTGTTCGGAGAATTACGAGCAGCACGTCATGTCGACTGCGAGGAGTCTTCGTTCTCGGCGTCGCATTCCGACAGATGGATCCGCTACTCGGCTCGATAGGCCGGACTATCGGGGACGTGATCTGTGACCTCATTATCGCCGTGGAGTTCTTACCTTGGATGGAGACTGATAGGTCGTTCTGTTCTAGTGACAATTCGGTGCCTAGAGCGGCCGTTGGCACGATAGAAGAGCTGAGAGAAACGCCGCCTTCTAGATGCTTAGAATGTAGCGAAGATCGTTACAAAGTTCCCCATGGTAGAATAGAGAAACAACTACTAGCTCTCATACACGCAAGGGCCCCCGGATACCGCATACCAGTGGCGTCTAGATGACTCGGAGCAGTAGCAAGAGCAAGAGAAGAGTGGAATACCAGCGGGTACTAGTTCATTATCCCACCAGCCAGCTCTCCAGCAGAGGCCGGCTCAGGGGATCGGATTGATATCAAGTATTCCAGGCGTAATCGCTTTCTTATGTACAAACACCCAAGCCTGTATGGAGTTTCCTCTAGCAAGGAAGCACGTTCGAACTCCTCAGGACTTTCGAAATCGTCATATCATGGCCCGTGGTCGTATCCGTCGTACCCGTTTTCCTGTATTTTCCTTTTTTTTTTTTCGGGCCCGATCAATATGACCCGGAATCTCGCCTCCGCCGCTGCTATAGACCAAAAGCATAATAAACCCAACTGAGCCAGAGTACCTTGTGGTCCGGCCATTCTGTAAGATGTGAATGTAATGCAATGTATCGTCCGTCGAAGAATATAAATATGGAAGTATGCAAAATGCGGGTATATAATAACAGACAGTAATAGGGGACCATGTAAGAAGCAAGTATATGTTATGGAAGAAGGCGAAATTGTGCTGTCCAGTAGATGATGGTGGCTCCTCGTTTATCCGAATTCCATTCCACTGCGTCCTTCTCGCAAATATAACCAAAGGATGTACACGAAGGAGACAAGTCAACCAGACCGGTAGTAATGTTCATGTCGGCTGACTCAAGCTTCTGGATCGTCTTCCAGAAACTCTCCATGCGTTGGCTAACGCTAAGACCGGAGTGGGTCTCGTAATTTTGACGGCTGTGCTCGAAAGGAGTCGCGGATATTTCCTCGTATCCAGAGTGTTGTTCTCGTCACCGGGAATCGAACCCCCCTCAGGTTTTATGCCCGTACGACTGTGATATCGTCTCGGTATTATTATGATGACCTTGAAAGAGTCTAAGCGAGCTTCGTCCGCACTTTAGCCTTGCGGAAATCCCGCCAAGAGCTTCTCAAAGATAGTAGCCACTTCTCTCGTTGTTCCCTTGCGCTAGATCTAGCGTAAAGGACCGCGCCCAAAGCTGTCCCTCATTGGAGTCCTGGTGTGGGAGCTGCCTATGTTACCGTGGAGAGCAGCTGTGAAGTCCTGCGGAGGTGCGATCGGTGCACTCATCTGAGGGGGTGAATAGTCTGGAACTGACGTTCTTACGTTTGGCGTCCTAGGGAGCGAGAAATCGACAGGTGCGGTCAAGGGAGCTGAAGGATAGCCAGTCGTATATGTAGGAGGATTTCCATAGGGGCTGGTCGATGCGGCTCGAGGAGTTGACGAATGGCTTGAAGGCTGAAGACCACGGCCAGGTCGGTACTGGTGCCTTAAGTCGAGTCCCAAGGGAAGGTTGGCAGAAGCAGCCCGTAAACGTGATCGATTGTGCTGCGGTTGCTGTAGTGTCGGTGCTTGTACGCTCGAGTAGTTGATGTTGGTGGGAGACGATTGGAATCCAGCACCTTCATAAAGTTAATTCGAAAAGTCCAAATTGATGTAAGGGTTAAAAGGGGAGCCACTTACTGGAGTACGAGCCGGATTCGTAACTCAGCCCACCCCCGGCATTGTTGCCCATATGATCGGGCTGGTAGACAGACTGATACCTCCCAGGAATACTTGGAGCCTCACTACTACTTGCGTAACTTGCATAATCAATAGAATCGCCTTTCCAGGACATGCTGGACCGTAGAGGAGATTGCAGATTTTCTGGCCTTGATCTTGACATCGTGTCTCTGAGATGAAGCGGCTGAAGAGGCCGAATAGGTTGCCGTGTTTGGGAATGCATTTGCGGCCCTGTGTCGAGGTTATTTTGCCGTGCGAAAGGATTTGAAGACCTTTGACCGGGACCCAGAGGAGTCGTGAGATGGCCCGAATAGTAGCCTCGATCAGTCGTAGCAGGTGATAGCGGCGATAATATGTCTGTGCTTCCCATCGCCCCAGAAGGGGTGAAGCCAATGCCTCCAAAAGCTGGATTCAGTCCGGCAGGGGACATATGATCGTCGCCGCCTCTTCGCACCGTGTCTACCATCAAGGGCCGCATTAGGTGATCCGAATACGGAGGATTGTTAAACTCCACTGGAGATGACAATGGCGTTCCGAGCGCGTGAACTGCACCATAGGGAGAATGTAAAGCCTGGACATTGTCAAAGTCGTCAGGGACTGCCCGCATCTTAATCATTCGATCTCGATCATCAGCTGTCAGCCTCTTGATTTTGGCTCTCCTGTAACCGCTTAGATAACTCCCCAAGATCCGGTGATTCAGGCGTACCTACCTATTCTGGAACCAGACCTGGACTTGTCTCGGGCTTAAACCCGGGATCTCGCGCGACAGTCGTTCTCGGTGCGCAGCGTCCGGGTGTGGCTGCTTCGCGAACTCGCTCATAAGGAATCGAGTTTGCTGATGGGTGAGTCTATCAAACGTCAGCACAGCAATTCGCTGGCGAGGAAGTTGCCCTTACCTGAACCGCTTCATTTTTCGACGGGCAGCTGTTCGCTCAGCCGCAGTTTGTGGCTGGCTCGGCTGTTCCCCCTCAGCCTCGACCGTCTCATCATCTTCCAACACATCATCATCTTCCTCCTTGTCCACGACTGCATTTTCGTTCCCGCCCTGATCGGTAGAAACAACTTGTCCTCGCTCTACCGCTATAGCGGATTCCCTTGGGTTTGGTCCACGCGCTAGTCCAGGGGTGTCTGTCGATGCCGGGGTGTCATCCTGTGCGGGCTCAGCCTTGATGGAATACGTCGAGTCCCGCGTTTCTGCGGATTTTTGCGTGGGCGACTCTACTTTGGGTTGCCGCAGACCTAAAGGATCGAGGGGCCGGCTATGACCCGTGTCTAACGCCGGGCCGCTCAGGCTCGGCCGGTTCTGGGCGTCTGGAGCGTCCTCTTGCTCGCTTGCTGGGCGCTGTTGTGCCGTGGCACTACTATTGGTGCTCGGCCCTGCTATTGGCTCGAATGACTGTGCGAATACATTGTTTTCCCCTGGGGGTAGAAATGGATAATGCCCGTGCCAATCAGGCTGTGTCGACAACGGACCGCTGAAGCTCGACATGCGTGGGCTTGTGGCTTTATTGAAGAGGGCCTCAAATCTGTTAGACCAGGGGTGTTGCTCCGATTCGTATTGCCTAGTTACGAGCATTGGGAATGTGGTGATTCCGGTTGTAAGGGATGTAGAGGAGTGGTGTTGAAAAGCAAGCCAAGCTCGCTGAAAGATGCTGCAGCTGGAAATTCCGTGGAGCGCTGGCCAAGGGTGCAAACAGATGGCTGAGCTTGGCTGCGGTCTTCGACGACGAAGCTTAATGCTGTGAAGTATATCCCCAAAGGGTGGATGAGGCCAAGGGCAATGACGTGCACGGCTGTCCTATTTCCAATATCGGTACGATCCAGCGAGGCGACAGAACCGCGTGTTCTTGGGGCGTTTTTATATGGCCCAGACCGGGTGCTATCGATCAAACAGAGTTCCACTCTCGATATATACCGGAAGAAATTGCTATTTGCACACTTTGGTCGACTCAACGATGCACGATTTCCAGAAGTGATCCAAGCTAGTCGTAAAACCGAAGACCGGAGAAGGCGTACCGTGAGTCTACAACCTCATTAAGCCCCCGTTAGTATAAGCAGAATGATATATGAGAGCGCGTCAAGCCTTTATGATGTCGTCAACCGTCAGGCGGAGTCAAATAGAGGTTGGGAAGGAGATGCTTCGGGCGTAGCCCCCCTCCTTTTTAGGATGAGTCGAGTATAAGTTTGGGATCCTCTAATGTTTTTCTAGTGGGGTCAGTTGCCTCAAGTAACCCTGGTATTGACAGGTCCAGTTATGTATTGGACCGTGAAGGCTATCCCTGGTTGGAGCCGGCTGTCCCTGACAGTAACCCTTGCACTTAGGGATCGTAGAGGTGGAATCAATACCAAATTATAGCGCCCTCCTTCCGGAGAAATGTTCAGACTGGCTCCGCATGAGAGACAAGGGTCTGCACAGGCTGTAGTGGGGGAATCAGAGACAATTCAAATACGATGAAGGTGGTCTGAAGACGGTATCTGACCCAGTATGGTCGAAGGTTGGATAAAGACGGGGCACCCGGTTTAAGGCGAGTTGGGCAACCCACACACTTGAAGCCCCGGGTATTAATGTGGAAAAGACATCATTCTAGAAAGGCCCAGCCATGTACCTTTGTCTTTATAAGACTGATAAAGCGGTAGCAGTGTCTATGCTAACTAAATATTGACCAGTGGGCTTCTCGGCTGAATGGCTAATGCCGTGTCCTGCTGAACGGCCATAAGAAGGACCCTTGCCACGGTAGCCTCCCGGCCGAGAGGGCGGATAACCAAGACAGAAGCTCTCACCAGTAAGAGATGAAGGGGCTAACTGAGAGACCATAATATCAACGTTCGAAATCTGTTGATGCTATCTTGAGGAGCTGTGCTGAGGAGGTAGCTACGGGCTCTCGTATTGACATTATGTGAAACCTAACGTGAACAGGAGACGAGACAAAGAGTGAAGCAACATAACAACTGCCAGCCGCCCTGATCTGAGAGACCGAGCGGTGCCTGACGTAGGACAGTCAGATATCGGAGGAGGACAGAACAGGGAGCGCATACTAACCCAACTGGAAAGCTGGGAAGCCGCTATTGGTTCTTCACTACATTAGCTCAGCTGGAGTAGTACGGATGTACCCATGACCGTTGTCGAGAGATCCAAGCGATGAAAAGCCTGTTACATGATTAGGCCAATAGGAAGGTCGACGTTTCTGGGTGGGTGTGCTTCCTCTGATTCTGCGGGGAGAATGCGAGAGGGACATCGAGTAGTACTTCCAAATCGGCAGTGACGCAGGCTCTCGAATGGCGGGGAGCAAACAGCGAGCAAGGGGTATCGACTAAATGATGCCTGACCCTGGCATTGACTACAGGGTATAAGGGAAGATCTTTTGATCTTCCTTGCCGGCGAGTGCTAGGTGCCATGTACGTACCCTTTTGGGGGCCTCGAATGTCTTGCCTACGAGGACGGCTACTATGTGTGGACGTCCACGCTATCGTCGACACCACCTAACGAGATCGCTAAGAGTGAAGCCACAAGATCCAAGCATGATTGCAAACCCCAAGAAGCAACATTGCCAGATGTTATGTTCGCGGAGGATTACACGCGGCCAGTACGTACAAGAAGAGCCTCCTAAACGTAAAAGCTCGTGCCCCAGACTGTGGTTCCCTGTGGAATTGATTTTGTTAAACAACAATAGTGCGGAAGATGTCGGGCTGGTATGGCTTTGTGCGAAATGACCGTCTACGGAGTACCGAGCCGTTGGCATGAGATCGGGCATCGTTGTGTAAAACAGAGTAGCGCTATCTCTATTAGAACCTTCCGACCCTGGGGCTTGTGGAAAGCTGCGCCGAACGAGCCGTAGGCTGATATGATGTGTTACCCACAGAGCATAGTGGGGCTCGATGTAACATAGACAAAGTCAAGACAGGAAGCAAAATACTTCCACAGAGAAGCAACCCCAGGCATGCCCTGTCCTGGACCTGATTCCTGGAAGGAGATCTTAGTGGTGGTTATTATCCCTCACTCTTTTTTTCCCATTTCACGGCGGCTCCACTGTTAATAGCGGACGGTATATGATCATAAGGATCAATAGTGGGGACGAAGAGCAATGCATCAGAGACTCCGTCGACAACCCCTCGTATGACCTCAATCTTCAGTGAAGCCAGAGGAAAGCACTAGACCCAGAAACTCTAGAAACCCCGGAGACCAAGACGAATGGCGTAAGGTGAGCGCCAGCAGCCAGAGCAACGTGTCTCATCCTCGACAGATCGATGACCTTGTGAGCGATACCAACCAAACCAGCGAGGGCAGGTAAGTATAGGGAATAAAGTGTACATACGTACTAGAAATATACTACTTGTAAATGGGTAGGGTTCTTCTGCGGCCAAGGTGCAAACCAGCCCACGGTTTCATCATGGGGGATCTGGCAAGCGACAAGGGTCTGGATGGTTGCGCAACAGGAGACCAGAACCCACCGAGCATATTCCCAGTAGTCGACAACGGGGGTCAGCGCAAATGAAGGGTGAAAGGCTTGCGCATAGTGACGACTACGGCTCCGGGGCGACGGCCGGGGAAACAAATTTACGGATTGCCTGCGGGCTGAAGCACGCAAATCGGCAGAAGGCGGAGACAACGAGAACCCTTCCTTCATCATTCTCTGAGGCGTCATCTACACGCCGCGTACGCCTCATATAACAAAGCGGGCCGACGACTCAAGTCATTCCCGTCTTGCAGGTCTGGAGAAAGAACGCCGAGAAGTTCGAAACCGGGTTCATAGAAGCTGTGGAACTCATTAAGTATAATACCTAGTCAGGCCAAGAGTCCCTCGGTCATTGATGGAGAGGACATGAACGCGGAAAGCCACAGTCATACATTAAGTATGTACGTCTTGTGGCTCCTTATGTGAGTGGTGTCTTGCGAGACTCTCGTATTGCGGCTATCCCTCCAATAGTGTGGCATTTCGAGGTCACCTTTAGTCATGATAGCATAAGCTGTCAAGCATGCTAGAAAGTCGAAGTCAACAAGATTACGTAGCGTATTGGACATTCCAAAGCGAAATCTTACGTTGTAGAAAGGAAGATGAGAAAGGGTTGATGCAGGGCCCGCAGCGGCAGGCTTAAATTAACGGGTTGGGTGGATGACCGGGCGAGTAGATGTACCTGCATATCGGCGTATCGGCTAGCACGCCCGCATGTACAGTCTACTCGGAAAACGCTCCCATTCGACTGGCATCCCGGCCGTGCAAGCCCAACTGAAGGTTACCCAAGTGAAGAGTACGGTATATATAGGTATCCTATGTAGGTAAGCATGTATGTGTCAGTATCTGGTTTCTATAAACCGCTTATGCACATAGGTAACTGACGAAATAACCGGCTATTCAACTTTCTTCCGTCTTACACCCCTACCCATATGAACACCCGTTTTAGCTGATTAGCTCGCATATAGCTATGTCTATGTATGTACTCCTCCTCTCACGATGTCGAATTCGCTAGGGGCCAGAAGACGTCAAGCTAACTGGCATTATTTATCTGTGCGCACATGTACGTAAAGGAGACACCAACTTCATAGGTGATGGCAGCAACGGTTTCTATAATGTTGGCTCGTTACAGGCGAGCCATCCACTTTTAAATGGCTTCTTTCTTACGACTAGCAATAGGCAGAGCAAAACCCGAGAACGTGGGACAGGGATGTACATAGTGGTCCAGGAACTCTACACGCCTCATAAGCAGCAGCCCCTCGCGCGAGACTTGAGATGGTTAGCATCTTGCAGCTACCGATGGAGGCGTACCCGACGTGATCGTCATAGGAGTGGTAGAACCGTTGAAGGATAGTAACATAAATAGAAGGTGTGTGCATTCTTCTGTTCCGTGGTCTCCAATGCGTTCTAGAATCCGATCTAACTACCGGGTCCAACGGCTAACGATACGTCGTCGAGAACGACACTAAGGACAGGCTTCTAGGCCCCTGGATGTCGACCTAGAACATATGTACGTGTAGAGTTGGGGACTTTTTATACTGTCAGAAAAACACAATATCACAGTGGTGAGTGGCAGTACTTCACAGTCGGCTGACACTCTGTGACGTTTCCTGGTCCTCCCGCGGCAGGGTCTAATATGCGTGCAATTTATGCTAGAGCTAAAAGCGACTTCACGTAAAGTTCTCCGGTGAGTTTTACAAGCAGGTACCCGTGAAATCGGAAATGATTTAGGATTCGGGTATCAAGCAGCAGTCTGACCCGACCTGCATTGGCGATATATCCTACAGTTACGTGGTGCACATTTGCCTATACAGCGACTCCTCGTAGCTCTAGGTCTGGGTGTCTATTACCGGGAGTCAATAGTCTCTCATAGGAAAATATGGTGATTGTAAGGTTGGGTAACCAGCACTGCATATCCGTCTGTAAGTTTGGTAGCATCAACATGTTGTGTAGCTGTGATACCTGTGGTGCTCTTTGGCTTTCTCTCGCCACGTCTCACTTCAAAAGCCCTAGCCTCAATAGGCCGGCAGCTCGCTGACCTTACGCCCTTCGGAGCAGATCAGTCGGCCCCGAAACCGTTGTTGCTATCGAATGCTCTTCCTTACGCGCTTCTTCTTTTCTCTTTCTCTAGGCCTGCCGATTTCATTAGCGGTTTCGACCGGGTAGATTCGCCTGCCCGCGCGTACCGGCGTACAGATCGCCTCCTAACCGAAACCTTCGACTTCCTGAACGCGATGATGCTGAGACAAAGCATCCAGCGTCACGATTTGTGCAAGTTAGAACCTACCTAAAGCACTGGCCGTCTCAATCCTCGGTCAACCCCACGTGTTTCACCCGCTCGGCGCGGAGTCTGAGAATAGCAAGATAAATCGATACCTGAGCTCCCCTCTATCATCCAAGTTCCAGGTTCGGAGAGACTCTATGAGGTCATTGACCGCTCCCGTGGTAAACGCCCAGAAATTCTTCGCGCAATCTGGCATATCGATCCCGCAGCTTATGGCAGCTACAATATAGCCAGGGGTATAGCTGTATGTAGTGCGTAGACGGCCCCGGCCTCTGGCTCATGGAGAATCAGGTGGATAGTCTCGTGAGCCCGCACAACTTAGCATTACCTCGATGCGCTACCTGCGGTCCTTGGCAGCAATGTCAATAGCGGATTTATGCCCTTTTGACTGCCCCGTTGCGAAATTAAAAATGATGTAAAGGACGGGCGCTAGATTTCGGGCTACGTTAGCAGACCCAATTGGTCAGACTTTTACTCGACCTTGTGAATAATGCATTACAGTATATTTGAGAACTCAAATCGAACCGGAACCAGCTGCAAGAATGCGGCGGACTGTAAATGGTTTGGCAATTGAATGAAATGATATTTTAACTACATATCTTCTCTTGAGCGGCCCGGCAGAAATTAACTTGCCTAGGTACTTCATAGTAGGTATGTACTAAGTCACACCCGGCCCAAGCCGTAGATCTCCACTAAGCTAGATCGACGAAGCTGCCACTAACACAAGGAATACGGTGTGGTGCGATGGATCTGATAACTTGCTTAGTCCGTAAACTACCCTAGCCTAATAGGTATGTAGCTCGGGCTCATTACCCGCAACCTTTCAATGACAGCCCGCCAGCCTGCACTAATGGGCTGACAGTTAAGTAGCTTGGGATGATAATGTCGTGCGTTAGCCCCTTACATTTGGACAGCCCTACATGTTTACCTTTGTTCTACGCTTCGATATCACATTCCTTCTGCTTTGTCAGCATCGCACCCCCCCTGTCACATGCCCCATATTCACCCCTTCGCCCACCATTCATACCATTTAGGTAACGGTTGCGAGAAGTATTTGCAAAACACTATATCCTTCCAGCGCTTGGAGTCCAGAGACCCGTCTTGTCAGCTCCAAGTCCATGTCATGCCTCTCCCCTGGCCCACTCTGGATTTGGGTTATGCTTCTAGGTCTACTTCTGTTCTACTTTTGCATACGTAGTAACTAAGTTTGTTACGTACTCCTGATCTATGGGGGCTCCATTGCTCTCGTGCTGTCTACGGTGTTCATAACTTCGTACAAGCCAGAGCGTTCTATCCCAGCAGCCTAGTTGATAACCGCCCGTTTCGAAACAGCAATCCGCGAACCCCCGGGCCCCGGCCTTTTCAGTATAGCATCATATGAGCCCCTTGGCTCCCCCCCTCCACTATACGTCGCCTAGGATGGATGATATGATGTCGCGCTAGAAAAGCGCTGTGCTTTCCATACGAGTCTAGAGAGCTGTTCCTTGATATCCTTAGTGAGTTCCTTGACAACCTTAGTAGGTTCTTGAGTGCGGCCCGGGCACTGATTAGTACACCCCAGAGACACGCAGCAATCTCCGATCCCAGGAGCCGGGTGGCAAGGTCTACGCTACCGTCTTAGCCTCGCGTTCGAATGAATAGGAGACCCGCCGGATGATAGGTAGGTGCATCAAGCTCGACGGAGTCTAAACCTATCAGATGCGCCTTCAACTATGTACGTATCTCAGCACGAACTAAAGGGGGAAGCTGGGACCAGGTATAGGGCATGTATGCAAGACACTGGGCGGCGCCCAAGGTGAAAGAAGACCGGGCAAGAGAAAACCTACCCAGGTACCTAGATAAGCTACCGCTGCCTGGGGCTTCATCCGAATAGCCCGGCCGAAGCCTTGCCGTTACATTGGTCATTACATTACATTGCGTGCCCTCTGGCAGAAACGCAGGCGACAGCTCGCCGAACCGTGGGCTTGTGACTCAGCTTGTTGGAGGTCACCGCCTGCGAGGTTTCTGATCTTCCAGCAACTCACAGTCTCTTGCTTGCGATCAGCCCCGAATATTTTGGACCACCCGGCCGCATACCACACGTCATCAGCCGCCCCACCTCCCGGGCAGATTCCCCCGGGCGGCTCGTCTTCCTCCTGTCGTAAGCGGCCGGCTACCCATGTGAAACGGCAGGGTAGTCTAGCAGCGGCCGTATACCGAATGAATTAAGGACTTACAATACCCACAGCCCTCCGCGCGTACGCAGTAGCCAACGGTGGCCGTCATCAACTGCACCTGAAACGAAACTGCTGTAATCAGAAGCCCGGCTCTCCGTGATCGGGAATTCGCGCCCCTTGTCTCTCTGCCAGGCAAGGGTATCCCCTCGATGCCGTTGATCCGCTTCTGCAACAAGCATTGAATACGAGAAACGCCGGCAAGGCGCGGGCGAGAGGGCATCGCACAGCATAATACCATGACATGACTGTCGTAGTTGCAACCCTCCCCGTGAGAGATACTTCATGACATCTCGCGCTTATATGGTCTCGTGCGGCTATCTTAGACACTGATGCACATCCCCATATGAGACAGGAACATTTCAGCCCTTCCATATGTTAGGTGCTCGAAGGCACACGGATGCGTGATGACAACATTCAGGCGGTTAAAAGCCCGCTTAGCGAAAGACGTGCAACGCAGCAGGTTGGAGGAGGTAACTACCGTCACTGGGTGTTATCCACGGAAAGCTTCTTACGCCTGGCTGCGTAAAAGATAACGTCAAGTAAGCCATCGCGGCTAAGTGCTGCAGTAATCCGCTCGGTATGAACTACACCACTTAACGATATTGCATGCTCTCTATTGCTGTATGTCCCTTGCCGTATCCGTGAAGCAGGCTCGGCTATCCCAGGCACGCGCAGGCACTGGGTGTTCTTATCGAGCCTTAGCCTTCCCTTGCCTCGAATCAATACTCTATCCACTGGTATAAGCGGTGCGCCTTCAGCATGACTATAAGCTTACAGTATCTTGAGCTTCTGATTACGACGCAGATATACTTGATCGTAAGGGAAGGCAGGCTGGGGTGAGGACGAGAATCGATCTAAGAGTATCCATTTAACTCGCAGGCAAAATTGGCCACCCTCGACATGTCTCTCGTCCATTCCTATACTACCTCCTCGACGTGTCTTTTCCCGCTGCCGGCGTCATCACCCCCTGACTCCTTTAAAGGAACACTCGAACGGATGCCCCCGCCGGCGAGGGAGGCGTAGGCTACGACGGGAGCGCGCGTTAGGTTACGGCCCCGGGATTCCGAATAATAGGACGACGCCATTGGCACGGGCAGAAAGTCCTCTACACCCCATCGTGGTGTCTTTCAAACCTTGTTTTCTGGTGCCGAACGAGACAAACCCGCGTTCTTTCTCCGCCGCACCCACATGAACACACCTCTGACGAAGGCCAACTTCACAAGTTTTCAGTGCATAAAAACGACAGGTCGTCCACTACATGGAGGTCTCGGCACATGGAGGGAAAATCCAGGGGTATGTCGGCTCGACAGTCCTCGATGCGCTTTTGGCCTGGTGCATTCCTGTGTGGGTTCCGTTACGTCTGATCTCTCACTCCTGCCCCCTTATCAACCTGATACGGCTCGGTCGTGCTGGCTATGGCCCGCCTGGCTGGTGGGGATGCAGGGAAACTGGTGCCTATCGGTCCGGGGACGAAGAATGGGTTACCTTCGCGCTTTTCGGCGACCTATGGGCTCTAGATTGTGCGTGCATGATTGACTCCTCAAAGCGCTTGCACGGTAGGTTCTTGGCATTGACATCTATGAATGAAACTCGTGGCACCTGTGGGTGGCCTCAGAAATGGTGGTCGTTTACTAGCTAGGAAGGCCTCGACATGTGCCGAGCTCCAAGAGTTTGCTGGATGATCTTAAGTCAGACGTCAGGTGTGCGAGAAAGCGGGATGCTATGATATTTCCCGTATACGCTTCTCTCCTTGGGTTCTATAATCGAGGAGAGGGAACTTGCAACCACTCACAGACTCGGGTGTTTTCTGTTGTATTACATAACCTGACGTCTGCACACCTTAACCCTCTGGTTTTCAAGTACAGGCGGCCATAAGAAGCTCCGACGAGCCTGTTCAGGTAAGCCGATCAGATTTTCTGCCGGCTAATACGAGCATGTCCATCTAAGAGGTTAAAGGCAGCCGCTTCCGCAAAATCCGAAAATAAAGAATATAAGGACCTGTTTCCTCTACAAAAGCATTCCTAACCCGGGGGTTGGAATCGCTTAGTGACGGCTTAGCAATCTGAGTTGTAGTTCCATGTTTCGCATATCCCCCCTTAAACGATCGCTCGAGCACCTGACTTGTCCCTGAGAGGTTCAATGCTCTGACGATCTTGCAAAACATTGACAATGCAACGGACCATGAAATAACAATACGTATCCGCGTAGTGATTCATATCAATGGAAACTTAATTGGCACGATTTTTACTAAAACAAGATGCAGTGCGTCCCGTAGAAGAGTGCGTAGCTTGAGACCACCAACTCCACGAGGTCGTCTCAGAAGAAATCCCGACGATGCGAGCCTCTATCTAGGGAGCATTGAATCCGGCCAGCGAAACCACGATCTAAGTAATAGTAGTTTATTTAGAGCGGTGAACTTAAGAGATTGCAGTTGAGCTCCTCCCATGCCCTTTAGTATTGTCTTCGCCACTTCGACTGGCTTTCCTTACTCTATATGCTTCACGCTCCAACTCGAAGCCGTTCTCCTCAAGCAAGCTGTACTAGGCTCCTGTTAATCTTTCTGAAATTCTCTAATGTGAATGAGGCCATCCTGGCCTCTGTGGTTCTAATCGGTCCGCTGGAACCTTGTCGGCCTACACGAGATTTCAACATGCAACTCTGCCCTGCAGCGCTCGATCGTACTATCGCTAGGAAATGAAGCAACCATCTAACGCCTCTCAAATCGCCATAACATACTACCATACATTAGAACTGGCCTAGATACCCACGCCTAAGGAGTCAGCCACAAGCCTTTTCCACCATTGACGGAATAATTGACACGTAGAACTTCCTAGCGACTTCTATCCTCGACGTACGGTACCTCCCTTTCCGTAGCCTCGCTGACAACTTCTCGATTACCGGGAAGGTGAGGAACTCCCTATCCCTTTCGAAGACGGGGTAATTGCGAGCCAGACCATCATTCTATTTCCATTACCGACGGCAGCCACGAAGCCCGACCGATCCCCTCGGCCACACTGACCGCCTCTACCTGTCTTTCTCTCGCGGAGCCGAGCGAGCGATATCCATACCACCGAGCCACCATCCGCTGCGCGGCTATCACGCTGAGCCACCAGCCCGATAGAGCCGTTGATTCTGGTTAGCAACAGGGAGAAGAGAAGTTGAGAATGAAGAACGCCAGCCATCTCTTTAGGCTCGATGGGCTTTATGCGGACACAACTACTAACAGTCAGGTAATTGTAGCGCGAGACCTGTCATCGTCGCCTACTGGTCTAGTGCTCTACCTATAAGGGGGTTTCGACGGAGAGCGCCTAACATGGAGCCAGTGGGTGGGTCGAATTATAATATTCTACCTCGTGGCCTTGGTTTCACCCCAGAGAAGTGCACAACGATTGTTATTCAATAGGACCCAACTTATAAGACCCAACCTAGCTATAGCCCCTATAGCATCTCGACAGGGGGGAGAACGGGTATGCATATGGCTCACCAAGGGCTTCTCTACGGTTTCCGACACTACTCAGACAGAAGACGAGATTTATATCTACGCATCACCGCGATGGAATTGCTAGTTTACGATCCGCTCTGAGACGGCTATACTGGAACGATGTTTCCAACAGGTCCTGTTTGTCTAGAGCAAAATCCCTGCTCCTCATCCAGTGATGTCCCTTCCTTTACCGATCCTATGTTCATAACCCTAGCCCCATCCCGCCATGGGCCCGGGGGGGTTTTCCCACTCGCCGTTCGCGCTCTCGCCGCCAGCACCGTTGATTTCATTCCAGATCTCGAGTTTGTCCAATTCTCTCTTGAAGAAGTCCCGTTCATCCTGGAGCGCTGCCCTGATCTCCGGCGCCATCTGCTCTGGGTATCTCCGCACGTTGAACCAATGAGTCAGGCTCCGTAGCGCTTGCTCCAGCGGCAATGCTTCCTCGATATCGGCATCCACATCGCTACCCGCCAGCCATTCGTCACGGAGCTCCGGTCGGCAGTGGAGATACACGGCCGTAATGACGCGCATGTTACTCTGCCTCCATTTGCGGCCGCAGTAGGGCACCTGATTCTTGAAAAGTTTGAGCGTGTAAAGCCGCAGCTGGGGTTGCGGTATCTTGAGAGTTTTCCGTATGATGTTTGAGGACTTGTATTGGACAAGCAACAGGTTCCTGTGAGACTTGTTTTTGCAGATCTTCTGCATGATACGTAAGTAGTTGATAAGGGCAAAGAAGTTGCGGCGGGAGAAGTCAGCGATGGGCTCCTTAGGCAGTGGGTTTAAAGGTAGCCCGAGTTCATCGACTTCTGGGCGTGTGGTTGCTTCACCGTCCGTGTTAGCCGTCAGCTCGCCATCTTGGGTCGAAACTTGGGGACTCGGCGATCGCCGGCGCTTAATAGGCGGTGGTGCCACCGGGTCATCGCTTTCTTCGTCCGGACTGTCGATTTCTGTCGGCTCCCTCACCATCTTATTCGATGGATTGGCACGGTGGCTGCAGAAGTAGAAGAAGCTGGCGCTTGTAAGTATAAAAACTGCGGAGCGCGGCATACTTAGACCTACCTGTGCTCAAGACGGTCTGTTTTGCTGTCAACCGCCTGTTGGATATCTTGATGTGCAAACAGTTTCAGAACTAATGGAAGATAATTTGAATCCAAGAGAAGCTGTGTCATGTATTCAAACTTTAAAATATCTATAAAATCCGGTTAGTAAGGATTGTGATATACGCGAGTTATGCCACTTACGAGACACTTTGAGCCATTTGAGAAGGAGAAGAATGATGCCCGTAGCAGCTTTGGACTCAATCTCCCGGCTTCTTGCAGCATCCAATTCTTCCAGGGACGGATCGTTGTTATCTGAGACCGCCATGCCATAGTTGCCAACACTGCCATCATGAGACCGGTTTAATGGGGGCCCGTTGCCGTTGACACGGGGATTATTACCCTGTCCTGGCACGCCTGGGTGTTGCTGGCCGTTGGCGGAAAGGGTGATGCATGCAGTTACATTCTGGAGTACGCCCTTCATAAGGACGATGATTAGAGACTGCAACTGCGGCAAAGTGGCTTCCTACAATGCGTTAATAAAAGCAGGCAAGAACTAGCAATGTGTAGCTTACATAGAACGCTTCGACGGCTTCAAGGCGCCGCACGATGCTCCCGTCCAGGTTTGGATTCGGGCCCAGATCGATCCCTCTGCCTTGGGCCTTTTTCCTTCTTTCCTCGATCTTCTCGAGCAGCTTATCATCATCGATGTCGTCTTCCAGAGACAGAGAATCGAGACTAAGGTCATCAATGTCGTCATCCGACGGGTCCCAACCCCTCTCAAATTTGAGAAATCTCTCACGCTCTTCCCATAATTGTCTTGTTGCTCGAGTCATCCGCACGCGCTTCGAGAACAACTCACCAGCCTCGAGAATGGAAGCTGGCACGTCACTGCCTTCCCATTTCCGACCAACAAGGGCGTCCTGGAGACCAGCGCCACCCTTGCCTCCCGCGCTGTTGCTAGTAGCATCCAAGGGTGGGTACATGAACGGGAAGTTCTGGTTTGTCTGGTAATTCTGTTTCTTCCCCCCCTTGCCGCCAACTGCCGGAGAAGGAGGAGGCGACGGAGCTGGTGTGGCAATGTGAACGGGCTGATGTAGAATAGATGCTCCACCGCTCTGTGTGCCAGGTGGAGCAGGAAGGATGCCGTTTGAACCATTATTCCTCGTAGGATGATTTGGTAATGGTGGCAAGATGGACGTGTTATCTGCTTCTAAGGGTATCGCTGATTGTGGAGGTATGTAGGCCGGGTATTTGGAAGTTAATTCTTGGCGGAAAACATGATAGTCTAGCGGTGATGCAGTAATTATTTCCTTGTTCTGGTCATCCCCGGAACTCTCTCTAAGAGCTTCCTTGGTCTCTTCGATCTTATCGGTCCCACCGAAAACCAAGAGGATCGACTTCCACAGTAGCAGAAGGGTCTTTCCGAGGTCAGTGACGATACCCGATATAAGGGGGACGTACTGGAACATACCTGGGGGATTGGTATGATATTACCTTCTTGCCACCGCAGCCTTGCGGAAGCTGTGAGCATAAAAACTGCTAGATTAGGCTCTAGACTCGCTACAAGATCAGATCGATTAGCTCAGCGGAAACCCCCTAAAGGACGACTACTTACATAGTATCTCATGTACCTCATCCAGTTCTGCTGGGTCATTCAAAGTCTCCTGAATGCAGATGTACATGATAGTCATCAGATTTATAAGCAGGTCCTGTGCTTCCTGCGGCGAAATCCCTTGTAACCTCAGAGGCTCATCCGCCCTATATGGGCATCAGCAAGGAATGAATACAAAAGCCTGGATCTCAACATACCGCAGGGTCTCATAGGTATCACATAAGGCCGTCCATATAACGGGGATGCCGCCAAGTTCAGCAAGCATTTTCACGCTAGATTTCATGGCATCCAGCTGGCTCTGGGTGGCAACAGTACGGATCTTCGACCTGTCGAGCTGAAGCTGCACCTGGCCGGCCGTGTCCGCCCAACGTCCTAAGACAAGGTACACGAGCCTCCCCACGGCATTGGCACGAAATGCAGGCTCGGCCGATGAAACACCATCGAGGGCCTGCTGAACGAATTTCGTCCTAGTCTCCGCGCTTGCTTCCTCCCATGGGGCTTCGCAGGTTTTCCCGCCGGTGAGCCGCTCCCACTGACCCTCGAACGCCCTCTGAGCAGCATTCAGGCGAACCCATTGCCAGAACTGGTAGACGAACCATTCGTCGATCTCTTCGGCGTGGGGCCCGGTATCGGAGTAGACGAAATCGTACGCGACGGGTTCCGTCTCATGGATCTCGGATACTATGCGTCTCAGCTGTGCCAGCGAGAGAGAGTCGGGCGGTTGACTAGGCTGGTTGGCCGCAGGAGGGGGAGTCTGAGCGGGAGGATTGGGCTGGCTTTGGTTTCGCTGGAATTGAGGTCGTACAGGACGAGGAATCGGCTTGGAGGCTGCGCCGTCTACTAGAGTGCTGGGTCCAACATCGGCTACTACCGTATCTGGGCCGTCCACTCGTACCTGGCCTGCCTCGGCCACCTCTGCACCCTCTGCACAGTCATTAGCAGCTTTTGATGGCCACAATGGGATCATGGCGCCTCGACGGTCCACTGAGTGAATTTAAAGGTGAATCCTGCTCAGTCTGACATATTTGAATTGTTAAAGTTGGCTGCACTGCTGCAGCTTCTCTCGCAAGGCTAGCAAAGTGCTAAAGATGAACTTTGGGAAGTCAAATAAAGTGGGGATCAAGGTGTTGGTGCTGAAGACGCGACGGAGGTGGAATGGAAGCGATGATGGGGATCGACGACTGGGGAGCTTCTGCCCAATGGGAATTTAGTCACACTTGACTGTGGCTTCTGTGGCTTTGCAGAGGTGGAAACGTGGCGCCAGCTTGGGTACTCGTTACGTACTTATTACTATGTATGGTGTTTTCGGATAAGTTTTAACTCACAGTTAGGTATAGGAGCTAGGAGACCCACTTCGTATACTATGTATGGTGTTTTGGGTAATTTTTAACACAGGATTAGGTATGCTAACTGGGAGACCCACTTAGTAATAACTTATACTTGGATTAGGGATTGCAAAAGGGCTGATATTTTCCGTATGTACCTGCGGTTGACCCATACAAAAGCTACACCTAATTTTGGGTGGTGCGGCTACTAGCGCGACCCACTGCTACCTGACATTGTGTTAAAAATTTTGCCTGATACCATAGTACTCCTCTTTCGATTAGGGGGCTGCAAAAGGGCTGCAATTTTTCGCCATGTTCTTGAGGTTGGCCCACGTAAAAATTCTACACCTAATTTGGGTAGCGTGTTTACTAGGGCGACCCAGTGGTACCTGACAGCGTGTTAAAACTTGCCTAATACCATAGTACCTTTTTTTATACATTATATCATTTCAAAAGAAGCTAGGTCAATTCTTTGCCCCCCTCCCCCCCACCAAAAGCCCTACAGTAGTACGTACCAAATCCATTTGCCTGCTTATCATTTATCATCGGAGGAGCGCGGAGGGTGGGCTGCTTGGAGTCATATCCGCCACCCGTCGCTCGTGTCAATGCAGTATGTCATGGACGTTATTATATGAATTTGTTTTTGTATAGATATGACTTTCCTGTGTCCCTAAATGGGGAACTTAAACATTTGAGCGGATCGGCCATTCTACTCACGTCCGGTTACTGCCGTATAGGTGTGCGAGCCTTGTACACCTTATAAGCACGCGTTACCGAACCCATGACTCCGGGGGTCCTGGAGTTCGACATCTAGACTAAAGTGCAGCAAACACCTTATTAAGACCTGAAACATCCAGAATTTTCATGGGTATACACGAAGTGTGGCAAATCGACATCACTTCAGTTCTTCTTTAGCCACACTACAAACGCTTATCTCAGCGACAACCACACCTCAGCCTGAATCGCCACATGGACAAGGTTTCGGTTTCAATTTCACCTCTGGTTTACCCTTGTGAGAGACGGTAGTGTCAGGTCACTATGGAGGAGGAGGATGCCCGCGAAGTTGAGCTCTCGACGTTAACTGCCATATACCCCGAACTGCAGGTCGACGAACGGGACTCTCACACCGTGTCTATCGAGCTTCCCGTGAGCTTGACGAAGCCTCTCACGGTACTTTTCCCAGCTGTGAGCGAGGCGGCACCCCCAACTGGGACATCGGAAATCACAGTCCCCGGCGTCTCAAATGTTGACTCGCAGTCGTTATCCCACTTGCCGTCTCTGCAAGTCCGCATAACGCTTCCTGATGGATATCCACAAAAGGAGCCCCCAAAAGCCGTCATATCAACTTCTCCGCCGTGGCTGCCCGAAGGCGTCCTCCGGAAACTAGAGCATGATGCTGAAAGGTTATGGGAGGAACTTGGCCGTGATCAGGTCGTCTTTGCTTACATCGACGACCTCCAGCAATCCACAGACGATCTATTTGGCTTGGTCGATGGCAAAGGCACCTTAGAAGTCCCTCCCGAGCACAAGATCGCCATTCTTGATTATGATATCAAGGCTAAACGAAAGGCTTTCGAAAAGGAGACCTTTGACTGTGGGATTTGCCTAGGTAAGATGTCCTGCAGTTCGTTCTCGGCCAAGTGCGAAACTGACATATAGCACCAGATCCCAAGAAAGGCTCCGCATGCCATAGGATGGTAGATTGTGGTCATGTCTTCTGTGTTCAGTGTCTCCAGGACTTCTACAACAATGCTATCACGGAAGGAGACGTTGCTGCGGTTCAGTGTCTGGAGCCAAAGTGCGCCCAGGAGCGGGAAAAGCGTGAAGCGGCTGCCCAAGGTTCTTCTGCTAAGAAAAGAAGGAGACCAAAGACTTCTATTAGTCCTAGTGAACTTCTGCAGATCCCTCTCGACCAGCAAATAGTCAAGCGTTACGTTGCTCTGAAGTACAAGAACGAGCTCGAGTCGGACAAGAATACAGTTTACTGCCCCCGCGCGTGGTGTCAGGGGGCCGCTCGGTCGAAGAAGCACAAGAAGCCAGAAGGTCTCGAATTTGCCGAAGGCTCCGACGAAGAATCTGACGCGGAGGGAGCTCCGGAGAAGACAGATGAAAAGATGAAGAAGAAATTCGACGTAAATAAGGAACTGTTATCTATTTGCGAGGATTGTGGCTTCGCATTCTGTTCGCGTTGCGGACAGTCCTGGCACGGGGAATTCAATCACTGCATTCCGAAGGAGAGGAAGGAGGAAATCACAGAAGAAGAGAAGGCCTCGCTCGACTACCTGAGGATGCACACGACGACATGTCCTACCTGTGCCTCGCCGTGCCAGAAAACACAGGGCTGCAACCATATGAGATGTTTCCGATGCCAGACGCATTTCTGCTATCTCTGCAGCGCCTGGCTGGATCCTGCAAATCCCTATCAGCACTTCAACGTCCAGCCGAATGGACAGGTAAACGGGTGTTTCATGAGGTTATGGGAACTTGAAGGCGGGGATGGTGCCGACGTAGGCGTTGGCTACGTTCGTGGCGGTGCGGTGCGTAACGCCGAGATCCCAGCTGGCGAATACGGACAACACCTCGAGATACTAGAAGGGGTAGGCCGTGACGAAGCTCGCGACGGACCAGACAACGCAGGTCCTGCCGAGGCCGCGGGAGGACAAATCCAAGGGCAAAGGCCAGGCCGAGTGGAACATCAGCACCAAGAACAACAGCAGGCTAACGGGAGAGCTGCTGTTGCTCGCGAAGGGCCTCTCGTACTTCGAATCGAGGGTGGCCTTCCACCGGCTCAGGCCAGGGGCGCGGCGCGGCGCGCCCCGGCTGCTGCTGCTGTTGGCCGCGGAGGAGCGCAGCCGGCGAACGAAGACGGAAGAGGAGGGCGCGGGGCCCGGGGCAATAGGAGAGGGAGAGGCCCCAGGGCTAACCGACAGAACGACAGGATGCCGATGCAGGGTCAGAACCTACGAATGAATAACAACGCCCCTGGCGGACAGGGGATTGGAGATCTGCTGCGTCAAGAGGGCGAACTCGACCCTAATCAAGCCGCCTGGATTCGTCAATTCGTGCAGCTGGCACTCATGGACCAGGAAGATTTAGTAGACTGGGATAACGACTGAGAGGCTTTACCAACACCAGATTACCACGAGAGGTTGAAACACGCCCCTTGTGATCCTCTTGGTGCCGTCAGGCTAGGCCATATAGCGGGCAAAGGGCCGACGGCTACAGGTGACTCACCTGCGACTTGTTTCGTCGTTGACAATGAGTTTAGCGTTACATGACCCACGGCTCACAACAGATGTCACAAGCGATATTTACCGTTACTTGCATGGGCTACAGACATGAGCATAATCGTGCGCACCCTAGGGTCGCGCCCGCGCCCTGTGAGGGGCAGCGTCGCCCCTGCACTAGCACAGGCAGCATAGAGATCGCGATAGATAGATACTCCAGAAGACTGGGAAACCTCTTCACAGCGTACATGCCCGTCGTCCACATCCCATGTCCATGCTGTGACCGTCTATTCAAGTAGTACCTCCATAATATCGGTGTTCCTGCCTCCACTAACCAGGATAACAAGGCCTGCGCCACCGTAGTGCAGGAACGCCAAGTGCTGATCAGGCGATGTTTGTAGTAATCAGTCTAGACTATTATGCCTCTGGCCTTTTCCCTCTTTTTCCGCGTCTGCCGTAGTACTTAGCCTTCCGCCGCAGGACGTAAGTGGAGATATTATCCGAGGTGAGAACGTACGAGGGCGGCAACGCGCGGCTATTCCAAGGGATCCGCCTCTTATGTAGTAATAAAAATAATCTGGAGGTTACATTTCCCTCTACCACTGCCTGCAGTATCATCCCGACTGTTGAATCCCCAAGGTTACGATGGCCGATGCGAGCCTTGACATGTTTACGTGGGATGTCTGCGGCTCCGTACAGCCAGCCTTGCTACCTGCGAACAGAGTACATGATCACTTTCTATGAAACAGTCGTATGGGCTCTCCTAACGCCGTACGCCTAGTTGGCCTCTCACAGTTGCCATTGATGAGGAGGCTAGAAATTGGGCATAGGGTCCTCTCGGTTCTCTCGCAATCAATAGTTTCAGGGCTCTCTTCCGGGGTACAATAACCCGGGCTCGACTAGCCCGCCACTTAATTCAAATGTACTGAAAGGCGTAAAGCTACAAGGTATTTGACATTCGGATGCGGATATTCGGAAGCTCCTTTTCAAGTCCATATGATCTGGGCCGTTCGTGCTGTTCAGAGCCAGATGGGGTCTGGTTCGACAGAAAACATATATGTGCATTTCAACCTGGGCTATAGTGACCTCCTATTGGACATGTCGGCGTGTTACGGACTTATTGTACTTGTACATTCGTACAAGGAACAGAACTGGAGCCAGATCACTGCGCAGCCTCAGGATCACAGATTAACTAGGTTAAAATAAGTGACCAACCACAATTCGGTCCTTCCAGGCTAAAAGGATGGATGCATATCTAGTGATTATATTCGCATTTCAGGGGTCAAAGACTATGATAGGAAGTAGGGCTGAGTCGGAAATGTGTTGGGGCGTGATATGAGGTTTTCAATAGTCCGGGTAACGGCTCACTGACAAATCTTTAAGGGGGTCCAAGACTTTTGGGGGCTAGATGGGGGACCCCGTTACTCCGTACGACTCTGTCGGGGTGCGATGATCTCTCGTCGTCAGTCAGGCCAACTGGCCTCCGCGGTGGTATACCTACTTCCACTGGAAATAAGCCAGGCTCCTTAATATCGAATGCACGCCTGACATCTGCCCGACTAGAAATTGTGGATACCATGGACTTATGGGTCTGCTAATTCGCTCGCTATCATTCCGTTAGTCCTAAGGGTGTGTGGCCTGGATTGCCGCCTGCGTCGATCATATAATTCTCGACCTCATGACGACCCTATGCCGCGCGAATGGGGGCTGCCAGGGCTCCTGGGCCACCCGCCAGGGTTCGTGGCAGAACTGTATCTTCCTCCCGCTGCCTTCCCTCGGAGGTGGTCGCACGGCGTCAACAAACAATGAGGTATATCAACAGGAGTTATCGGTTGCATCGTCGTCTTCCGCGATGCGCCGTCCCGCTGAAGAATCCAGGAGGTTGGATGGTATAGAAGAATCCGGGGAAGGGCAAAATGGTAGGTACTTCGGTCATGTAGGTAGCATAGCCCTTAGCCACCTACCTTAGTTCCTGTATGTACCGTTGCGCCAAAGCCGCGCCGTTGAAAAAGGTGAAATCTAATAATAGGGCTGCATCAAGTGGCACCGTTGTTACGTCGTAGCGAAATGCGTTTGTTGGGCTGTGTGCCGGGTTGTCCTCGTGGTGTTGTTGCAAGTGCGGGTGAGCCCGCGCTGAAGAGTCAAAACCGTAGTTACATGGTGGCCAACATGACATGACCTTGATAACCTTAACCAACTGCATGTGACCCTAAACCACCTAACCTACATCTACATCCGGCAAAGAGCGCAGCATAATCAGGGACTCCCCTTGTTGCTTGCTCCTCGGCAGTATCTCCTCATGCAACCGGTGAAACTGCGGATAGTGTCGTAAAGAGAAGTCCTTGCATCGGGACCTACAGTAATCTATAAAGCCTAAAAGGCTTAATAGGACCCGGTTAACTCTTACTAAGTCGTTAAGTACACTCCCCCTCTCGAGATGGTGTTGGTGTTCGGAGATATTGTTATGTCTCGGAATCGGCGTGTCAGTTGGCCTATAAGTAATGTAAGAAATGCATGCCGGGACAGACGGGAGCAGCCTTCACTTATACCATGCATATATGTATCTACAATAAGTATCGATAGGCGATGCGCTTGTCTGTATGTACAACCATGTACATTACGTACATGTAGGTACCTGGGAGACATTTAAGCGCCAGTTATATTCACATGCATACTTAGCATACACGCACTTACACACATACAGGCCTCTTAGTAGAGCCTTGATGGAGGGTTAAATCCAGTTAGCAGCAGGCTAACGGCAAACTCTGATGCCAAGGCGAGTTTATTGCTGATTACATCCTTAAATGTAACTTCCTTCTTGGGATCCTTAACCCGAAATGCCCCGCCTTCTGCGAGACATACAGAAAATTCCCTCTATCTAGTATAGAGCGGCGGTCAACGGATCTTGGCTCAAGCAGTGCCGCCGCCATCCTTCTCTTCCCGGCAGCGCAATTCTCGTCAACACAATTTTCTGTCTGTCTGCCTGCCTGCCTGCCTGCCTCGGCCCTCTTGAAACAAATTTTGTCGTTGAACCGACGTAGTCGCCCGATAAATCTTCATTACTTCGGTCGGCGATGAGACGTGCGTAGAGACGTGTCGTTCTGCCATATCGGAAACGACGTCACGACACACGCTGATCGGCGTGACGATTTATCCCGGTACGTTCGAGCAGGTGCTAGTCTAGCTGGAGATGCTGTCGAATCCTCCCGCGATGGACAGGGTCTAGGAGGGGGTCCAGGGTTGATTGGCATCAGAGCCCCCGCACAAGGGGGTTGATGTCTTCACCCACACCTCTTCTCACGCCCGCTTTGCTGGCTCTGCTTCCTCTCTCTGGCTGACTTTTAATAGGCGATGTACATTCGTCACCGGCACCCCACCATCAGCGCCATGATCGACTGTTGCTGTCGGCTGAAGCCAAGCTTGTCAAGCTTGAATACATAGCCGTGTAGGGAGGTGATACGTACAAGCGTTTGCCCATTCTCCTGGGCATAGACTGGCGGCTTGCGTGCTACGTGCAGCGGCTATCGTTCGGCCGAGTTACCGAGATCCCCGGCATCTATCAAGCTCTAGCTGAAGGAATGCTCTGCAGCGACGACCTTTTTATGTAATTTGTAAGTTTCGCCCATCTCTCAGGGGTCTTTCAGTATGGTGACAGCTGCTGCTGGATGTGCGTGCTATTGAGGATGAATGCTGCTCTTGCCCGTTCCCGATTTAACATCACATTCAGAACCCGCCACAGCTTAGGCACAGTGACCTTGCTTGAATTTCCGTATTGTCAGGCAGTTGAAATTGACTTTGAAAGAGGTATACCGTTAGACTCAGACGATTCTGTCTGGAGCGATGCGCGAAAGCCCGCCTGTAACCGACTCCCGGACGCCTCCGGGTGTACTGTCGTACAGCTTGCTCCTGGACTGTCGTCATTATCAAAACGTGAACGTTGCAGAATGCCATGACTTCCCCATCCGGCAGCACACCAACCAGCACGATCTAGCATTACCTAGCTAGTCACCTAGATAAATCGACTGCCATTGCGGCGCAGACGATGTCGTATATGATACAGAAGGAAGCAAGCGCCCTTCGGCTTTCTACCTAATTGGAGTGGAATATCATCTCCCTCCTGACATCCATCGAACACCACCCGCCCATGATGAGAGCTCCTGCATTTGCGTGACTCGTGTATTTCCTTTGTACTATGTACTCACCAGGATCGCTGGAATCACACTGCGGAACGACGGGGGGGGGGCACGGCGCTCCTCCCTGGACAGGGTTACGTGCAAGCACGGCTAGATCGAAACTGCACCGGCCAGCGGAGCCGGGGATCTTTGTGCAAATGGAGTCTGCCGACCGGTCGAGCTACCATGAGCAGGTTAGCCCGAGTGGGGTTGATCAAGCTCCTGTCGATGCTCTAGGAGGTACATTGATATATGTAATCGTAACCGCTCACCTCGTTGGCCTCATTTCTCACTGCTCTTTTGGCAACGGCTGGTGAATAACCCCCGGCTTGTCGAGGTCAAGCAAGGGCAGCATGGGCAGCATGGGTCATTTACCTATCTATATACATGCTTAGTACGTACATATAGCTACCGTCTATAGGTACGGGGAGGTTTGACAAAGGCAGGCCACACTCTACGAGAGCAGCCGGAGTTCACCCTGCGGTTTCTGCTCGTTCGTCACCATCGCGAACCCGAGCGTGTTTGTTCTGGTTTTCATTTTCGACGCACGGGGCTCATTCCACCAGCCCACTCCGAGATCCTTGCGGAGCCCCCCCTGGACCTGAGCTAGGACTAGGTTTGTGTATCTGCCGCGATCAGATTGCGCTCCCCACCTCGTGTTGCCTGTCGATCCTGAAGCGTCCCGCGTGGAACATTTGTAGCTGATTCTGCTACTGCCTGCCATTCCCGATCTTGCGCCTCTCGGCTACTTGCGTATCAGCCTCTCTCTGCTGCGCACGGCAGTAAAACCAATTCAGCCTTGAGTGGAGATCATTTCTATCCGGTTGTTTAGCGGCTACAGCACCAACGATAGTGAAGATCACTTGCTCTGTGCGACAGGAACAAGGCGCAGTAACCTTGTGGCTGAGGCTATTGCATAGGTACCGGCAACAAGAAACACTACGGAAGACGGATCGAGTGCCTCGCGTCACAACTACCTAAACGAGCACAGAATTCAGAACTCGGGTCACCAACTTTCGAGAGCGATATCTCGAATAAGAACGCCGTCAATTGGCAAGGCTTGCATCTGTTCCGAGGTATATCAATTAGCACATATAACCCTATTAAGCGGATCCGCTTATTTCGTGGGGCCCGGGCTTGGGTGGTTAATTTCTGTCTGCAGGTGCTGGGCAGGTCTTGAGCGATCACATCACATCCTATTCATAACAGCCTTTTAGCTATGGACGACCAGTCGTCTGCTCTGCTCGAATTCAACCGGAAGGAGAAAATAATCCGGAGGAAGCTTTCTTTCATTCTCAAGTCCTCCTCTGAAGAGAACTGACTCGTTGCCTTGCTGTGCCTGAGACACGCATATCTTCTTATCTTAACCATGGCGGGGCCCCCTTAGGAGTTACAGGTGATGCAGAACCAGAGGGGCATCTTTTGCGCCTGCACATCTGGGCATTTGGACTACGAAGTATTGCCGACGAAGTACTGTAGATATTCTCCCGGTATTAACATCCGCGGCCCCATCTGTTCAACGGCTGTGGAGCCGGCATGGGCCCTGGTCACCTTTTCGCCAGGCCAATCAGCCAACGTTTCTTTGCGCACCGTCCAGTTCAGGCGTCTGAATAAGGGCCAGAGTTGTTTAAATTGGTTGGCCCTTGTGCCTGATAGTGCGCCTAGCTCTGCAGTATGCGATCTTCAAGACTTCGAAACTGGTAAAACAGACAGGAACTCGTCGATCTGTCCGAGGAAACATTCGTTTAGGGGCCCCTTGGAGAAACCAACCCCCTTGTCGATTTGACTACGGATGTCGTTCTGTACGCATATAGGTGGCGCATCTATCGGCAATCCTTCTGGCTTCTCAGCTTTATTTTTATGTTTTATTTTAATAATTTTTTTTTTGCTTGGAATTCTTATCCAATGAGCTGACCTGTTGCCGTGAAGCTTGGTAGCGTTTTTAACCTATAACGACAGTCAGTGCTGGGCAAAGAACCAGCAGAGTACCATTTCAAGGCACCAGTATGCATAGCACTCTGCAGTCACTCTTGTATCACCACTGCACGAGTCCTCAGCTCCGCGATACCACCGATCGGGCTGGGCAGTGTCATCCTCACATCCGGCGGATTCTATTTTGGAAACGAATCTTTTTACGCATTTAGGAACACTTCATTAACCAGTACAGTAAACATGCAACTGCTCTGGCTGTGCTGAGCGTCGATCTCGAGTGAGGTGGCATTTCCCTTCGTGCGCAAGCGTGCTCTTTTCCTCTCTGCACCCTACTGGCATTTTGGTTTCCATATGAGAAAACAGCTGATTGTGTATGTATGCCGCTTCATTGAGTATTTACCAATAGGGCCGGCGCGGGTATGTTTATCACTAGTACCGGCATTAATGCCTGTCCCTACAGAATTAATGAAGTAGGTTGATATTCTCATCACCATTTTTCGTCCAATCAGACCGACGACTCTCCTCCCATATTCTTTTGCCACGGTACGAGTTCTGCGTACCCGTCGTGGCTGCAGTTGCCGAGTTGTTGTGATGTATCTGCGGGATATCTACATAACAACTGAGAATAGCCTCCCAGGGGGCTTTTCCCCCCCTTCTCTATGCACCTACATATAATGTACGTCTCTCAGTCCGGTGGGTCTGCTATGTCGTTCCCACCCACACTGCGCTGAATCGGGAATGTGGTCGTGGCGCAAACCTGCATCACATTCGCATCCGTTTTGATCCTTGCTTGACAGCTGTCCCCGGAACGAAAGACAGTTCCTTCGGAATCGAATTTACGTATATTCTATGCGCTGAGGATATCACAGGCAGCCTCCTACTCACCATGAGGCGTGGGGTTGCCCTGTGATGTCAATAGTACTGGACATCACATAGCATCTTTCCATTATGGCTAGATAGCCGAAAAGAATAGCCCCGAACCGGGCGTGGACGGCCACTGGGAATCATTCAGCTCAGATGTCCAAACTCGAAAGTTCCAGTCGCAATGATGGCTGGCTCGCGCTCAAGCATCGTCATTTCTCCGAGCATCGACTTTGTGAGCTCTCGCATTATATGCCTCGCTTGTGCTCCGTAGCTTAGAGTTATAGAATGTCGCGACCGGTACCCTTCTGGTTGCCGGGTCATTATACGTAAATGCGTCTCCAGATAGAGGATTACATAACTTGTGTTCAGTGAAAGGTGACGGACTTCAGGAAGTTGTGACGCGACAAGGGTGCAAGTCGTCTTTGTCTCTTGATCGAAGCGAGCCTGCTCGGTCTCCGCTATAAATCCCCGTACACCCTGGTCACTCTCAATCTCGTGAGCTAACATTCTTCTACATGTACCACGGTATGTACTGTGTGTTATTTGTGGACGAGCCTGGGCGGGTCCCACCCCCTGTCTGCGCGCCATTCCCTTCTGGCTCTCCACCGGCCCCCGTGCGGCCTAACGGCTTTCCTAGGAACAGCGGGCCCCTCTATCCCCAGGACAAGCCGTCGGGGGGTTTTACCTCTCCGCTGCTGGAACCTGTTGCTCAGGGCACCCTGTTCTGTTTTTGGGGGCCAGGGCCGATATTGGATAACACTAGGGCCAAGTACAGAATGGCGGGCTAGCGCCGCAGAAGACGCAAGCGGCGGGCAGCGGACGGTACTTCCTCGTAGTTTAGCTGGGCTAGTCAGGATGCTGCTGCTGCCGGTTCCGTCCTGACTCTCCTGACGAAGAAGAGTCATTGAGTGGGCTCCCGGCCCTCCTCGTCGATGACTGGATGGCCCCTTGCCACCCCCATGCTCTCCATATGATCTATGCCCTACCTGCCTAGTCGGGCCCTCCCATCTATATGCCTGCCCTCTAACGCAGCGGTACGGGGGTGGCCCATTTGCCGCCATTCTTGGCCAATGGCGAGACAGGGCCCTTTGCGGTCCTCCTTTGTATTGTACCTAGCCAAGTACTCGCTAGCTAAGCACCTGTCCCTGTCGAGTGAGTCGGCAGACGAAGAAGGTTATCTTGTAGGTAATGGTATGGGGCGGGCGTGCCTTAGATAGCGGCTTGTAACCTACCTCCGCATCCCTAATTCCCGAGTGATAATAGCACATTCAAATATCCCTTTCATTGTTGTCCGACCCGTGGGACTTCTCCAGAGGACTAGAACCGATACGTAGGACTCCTCGGTATATATCATCCTAACGTTCTCACTAGGAGCAACTTGGCCTTTCAACGATCTTGAAACCCCACGGTAATTATCGACGTCGTACCAAGGCATATCGACAGCGGTTCCGGCCAGAGCCTGAGGCCTGGCGTATCCCCCCAAACTAGATCGCCGTCTTCCCGTCTCCTTCCCAGTTAGGCTGCATGCAATACGTCCTTGGGCATGCAGGTGTACTAAAACTCTGTACCAAACCCCCAAGTCGCCTCTTGCTAGGTCACCCACAGCCTTTCGGGACCTGGAACTTGGCCGTTGGCTTTCCTCTCCAGCGGGCTTGACTCCCGGTTCGTCGCCGTTGCGTCCCCAACCCCAGGATAGTAGTGGGCTGTGTGCCGTGGCGGGAGCGTTTAAAAATACACCCCCTCCGACTGGCGACGTCTACCATCGAAGCCCTTCCCTCCATAAAGTGTCTATTGGTTGCAACCTAAGCCGGCTTCACGGTCACTTTATTCTAACATCGCACATCTTCGCCCGACCCTCCCATCTCGGCCAGGATTACGAGTCTAATAAACAGAGCAAAGGGAGGAGAAAGCTTCGACGGGGACCTCTACTGCAAACTCTATTCCTATGCTTGATCACTTGTAGGCAGTGTACCAGTGAGCAGGCAACCTTACCAGGCAGCCGACCGCGAGTTATCGCGACCAGTGGAGAAGAGCAGTGAAGAACACGGCCCAGGAGATAAGCTCCCATGTCAACCACAGCGACAGTAACGGCGACCATGGCAGAGTTGAAGTCGGAGCCAGCACATGGGAGCCTTTGGTCAAGTTACGGCAGCGGCTCTGTACCTCTCTCATCGCTCTCGCATCCTTCGACGACACCCTCGCACCATTCGTCGCGCCCCAGGAGCAGCCATCCCGCTATCGACCACCCGTACCCGTACCCGCGGTACTCCCAGGAAGGATCCGAGAATTTCGACAGGCATCCACAGCCCCCTTTATCACAGCATCACGGCTATCCAAGTTTGAAGCGACCTTACCAGCAGGATGAGCCCCCACCGTACCAGGAGATCGTCCAGGACCTACGGGACGATGGTTCGAAGCTCACGGTGAACCACGACCAAAAGCTCCTGTCTTTCCGCAGGGTTCAGGACAAACACACCATAGTGGACCAGCACGGGCGGATGCAACAGCTCGAACTTTCGGCTCAGTTACACGGCATGTTCTTCCTGTCCGAGATGCCGTCGAGCACGAGCGACGGGACGATGCTACAGCCGGAGCTCACTTGTTACCGGCGGAACCTGTTCCAGATTAGCGGCTCGCTGATCACGCCTCGGGGGCAGTTATCCGTGATCCTGGCGGAAACAGGCGAGACGGTCCCAGTGAACAACACCGAAGTAACGATTTCGGCGGTCGAATCCGTCGACGGACATGTCGTACGGCTAATCGTCATTCCCTGGAAGACGCCTCCGCCGAATTCTCCGGAACTGCCGCAGACCCCCGATCAGGAACCGCCGCCACTGCCCCTCATCCCTTTCCCGGACGACGGACAGGAGGCGGAAGGCGAGTACGCGGTGTATCCTATCGGGTGGCGGCGACTGCAATTTCGAATGTAGGTTACACCCGAGCCCTAACCTCCCCGGCCTGGGAACCCCGTGAACTGACAGCCGTCTCACAGCGCAACCGCCAACAACGGCAGGCGGAAGGAACTGCAGCAGCACTTCGTGCTGCACCTGAAAGTCGTAGGGACGCTGGCGAACGGGTCAAAGGTCGTCCTGGCGGAATCGACGACTGCGCCGATAGTGGTTCGGGGGCGGAGTCCACGGAACTTCCAGGCCAGGAAGGAGATTCCCCTGCTGGGATCAAGTGCCGGATCTCGAGGCCAGGCCCTCGTCGAGACGGGTTTAGGCATCGTGGCTGGACCCCTGGCCGTGAAGCCCCAAGACCCCAAGGTGCGAGGGCTGAACCTCGAGCTGCCTAGGACGGCGTTCACGTTTAACGCTTCGAAGATGCCCGGCAGTCCGATGACGATGAGATCAAAGTAGGTTATTCCTAGCATTCCTGAGAGCGTGCCATGTTGGAACTCGGGCCCCTGAATGCAATTGGGTGCCGCCACTGGCAAAGACTTGAGAAGTAGGATATCAACTCAAGAACGAAGCGCTGACAGGAAAGCAGCTCTTATCCCACTTGGACTCCGCCTAACCAACTTCCCCTGAGCCAAGTGTCAGCATCGGGCACTGGTCCTTACCCGCCGTCGAGCATCCCGGCCGAGTCTTACCAAAAGTTACCTTTGTCGGGGGGTCCGAACTATACAACAGAACCGCAAGACATGTCAATCCAACCCTCGATTCCATCCATGCAACTACCAATGGTGTCAACCGAGCCACACTCGCAGCAGCAACAACAACAGCAGCAGCAATCGAGCCAGCAGCCACCCGTCCGGACGCAGTATTCTTACGTGACAGGGACGTCAGCACCACCTCCGCTCTCGGTCACGACGACGGCGCTCAGCAATTCCGAGCATCATAGCCTCAGCATACCCAGGTACGTCGATTCGAACCCGCGGCCGAACAAGAGCCCCCGCCACGCCAGCCATTCGTCGATCCCCAGCACCGGCTCGATAACGAACAACGAGAACCCTTCCGAATATCGGTATGGGCCTCCGTCGTACGTGTCTGTCAACCACAGCTCTAGCGAAGTACCACCCTCGACGACGTATAGCAGTGAGAGCGGTAGCCACTCGCAAGCACGATCGGCTCGAGACTACTACCCGCCGTCGAGCTCATGGACGAGCACGGCGGGCGAGACGAGCGCCACCGTCTCGAGCTATTCCAACGGTGTCGGCGAGAGCAGGCCGTACGGGTTCCACGACTATAAGACGGGCCATTCTCTACCATCGCAGTCAAAGAGCGAGCATCCACCATCGACAGTGAGCTACGCATCGACCATGAATCACTACTCCTGGAGCCCATCGTAGCGGTACTGATGGGCTCCCGCAGCCTGGGGACCGAGTAGAAAATCCCCTCTGCAACGGGGAGAATGGCTCACTTGAGCGAGATATTTCCCCCCAAGTTGCGTGTATAATATCTTGACGCCCGTTCAATTCCGGGCTGCGTTTCCAACGATAACGAGACTGAAGGGACGAGGGGTGGTGAAGGGGTTTCCTGCGGTCACAGGAGTGGGGATGCTACAAAGCAGAAGGGGCCGTTGGGAAGCCAAGATAGGAAGGTCCCCTGTGTTTCAGTCACGGGGACGGTTGATTTCATTCCGGTAATGTCTTTCTCAGTGTTCATTCGATTCGATATGAAGCCATGTTAGCAAGAGGCGAGCGGGTTACGGCCGGGCGCATATATATCATCGCCGCAGCAGCCATGGGCGAAGAGATATCCGGAGTAGTTGGCCTTTGTCGGGTTGGGCTTTTTTGTTTGATATATCCGGGTACCGTATCATAGCATCGCTTACAAACGGGGTGGCCATCTGTCTTTGGGATATCCTGATTGGGCTTTTGAAATGCGAAACGGTGGAAATATTGGCTACCTTTTTTTCATTTTGGTTATGGGACGCAGGCAGGGATGGGCAGGATGACTGACTGACTGCGTCGGACGCGTCTGGGAAGGCATGAACGGGGTACAAGCGGGCGATGGGAGGCGACGAAGGGATATTGCACCGTTGTTAGCTGAGGCTGGGCTGCGTTTTCCCTTCTTTCTCTCTTCCTTTACCCTGTCCTCGGCGGAAAGTCAATCTAAGACGCAAACTTAATCCGGTTGAGCTTTCGAAGAGTGTTGGCCCAGCATATACGATTTGCGAAGTCATGTGACCTTATCCTTCCCGGCACATACCGGGTGACAGCAAATACCACGGGAAGAAGGCAGTTGAGTTGTCTGAGCAGACTGATTCTTCCTTCCTTCTTGCTAGCCATTATCATTAACCCTCCGGAACCCCCTCAATAAGAAGGAAACCGTATGGAGCGCGTTAGTATGTATCTTGAGTGGGAAGACATGGTCGGAGAGGTCCGCTGGGTGGTTGCTCGTAGCCGCATACCCTCTTATTATATGAGATGCCGGGTGGGATGCTGGGGGTGAAAGCGGCCACCGTCGGCCATTCACCGCCATGCCACATAGCGCTTAGCATAGTATATCACTCGAGCCCACCGAGCTGCAGAGTAGCACGGAAGGATTTTAATGGATCCTGCTACGTATCATACGGCCTTCCGCCGCACAATAATCCTTTCAACTTTGAGGCATGCGCGGGCAATTGGGCATGAAAGACAACGGGAAGAACAACGGCAGGGTCCTGGAATGTGGATTGCATATATGATCTCCGTACTTTCCCAAAACGTTCTAACTCGGTACCTAGGTATCTGGTTAGCGCTAGGGGCCCTGCTATAAACCCATGTTACAGTCACACAAACTTCAGCCCTAGTTCCGAGGCTTATTATTACCTCGTTATACGTATTACCTATCTTATGCGTACAACGACATTAGCGAAATGCATAACCTGCCTATGCATTAATATCAATTTGAAATCGCCCAAACCAACTAAGTAGGTAGACAAAACCCGACGTGAATTAAAAGAAGATCGAACTTCCTCCATATAAGCAGGCTGGTCAGCTGGCGCATCCTGACGAATGCCAAGCGACGCATTAATAGCCAGCTGGCGTGAGCGGGGCACTTCGCGCTTCGTCTGATTGGTGGGAACAGGGAAGGGGGGGTTAAAGGGAGGTGACGATAAGTTTTAAGCCTTCGAGTAAAATGCTAACGTTACTGGCGTCTATCGTCGGAGCCTTATCGTAGACTGCAGTATGTACATACAGAGTTCTAGTCAATCCTCCAGTCGATTCCAAGTCTGTGCTACTTCGTACATGGCTCTTGAGGATCGCCGCATTTTCTAGTCGAGTTACGTCGTGCATACTTCCGGGCAGGGATTAATTTTCCACTAGACGCGCGACCAGACATTGATGCATTCAATTCCACTTCAGTCTTCACCTTGACTGAGCTCGTATCGACCTTATGACGAGACGCACCACATCACCCTGACAGCAGCTGTCAAACGGTGGTCCACCCTGAAAGCCGGTCGAGGCTGTCGGGTCGGGGACCTTCGCCTTCACAATGTTTGCATTCCCAGACGCAAAACGGTAAGGGGTTTCATCTGATGTATAGGCTCCATACAGCTCCGCTGAACATATATGGTACAGCGTCCGTCGGGAGGAGCTCTACGATTCTTCCACGGACCGGGGAGACAGCCGGGACGAGGAGATGGACGCCGCGCTGCGCGCGAAATTGAGTGCACAACTATTCCGCCTTCTGGATTTCAGCTTCGCGCCCACTGCAGATACGAGCCGTGACGATGCGCAGCGGCAGCAGCAGCAGCAGCGCGACGGTGCTTCCGTTGGCGATGACGGTCATCATCAAGCCAAGAGAGAAGAAGAAGAGCTCGCGCTCCCATTCCGCCTGTTCCGCGACGAGGCGCCCTCGCACAAGGTCGTCCTTGAGCAGGATGAGGCGCCCGAGCAGGCCGGCGGCGGTGCCTTCGTCGTCGCCAGGCGGCCAACGTCATACTATATCGCGAACGAGCCCCCGCCGGACGCCATGACGCGGTTCCGCGCCGCCGCCGTAAGCCCGGATCACATCTTTCGGGACGCCGGGAGGAGGCGCTGGGGCCTGGAGAAGCCGTGGAGGGTCACGACTATTACCATTACTGCCAACACCGCCACCGGTGCCGTTGCTGCTGGAGGAGACGAACCCGGCAACGGACAGGGCGAAGGGGCGGGCAAGAGGAAGCGGCCCGGCAAGAGGCGGAGGATCGTCCTGCGGACCCGGGAGAAGGCACGGAGGGAGAGGGAGGAGGCCGCGAAGCAGCAGCTCGCGGAGAAGGAGCTCCACCTGAAAGAGAAGAAGAAGCGGCTTAACAGGGAGAAGAAGCTCAAGCGGAGGGCGAAGGAAAGGGAGAAGAAGCTCGCGTCGAAAGATGGCGGCGATGCAGCTTCTGAGCATAGCAGCAGGGCTACGAGCCCGGAGTCGTAATGTGGGAATCAAGACCAGACACCGTAGGTACATATATTTACTTGCCAATTGGGCAAAACAAATATATCACATTCAAGCAACTGCACTGTTTTGCGACTTTTATATCCCTTGAAGTGTGCTCATGTTCTAGCGATTATAAGGCCCGGTTGATGACCGTGATATAAAAATATGTCATCGTCTAATGGGGTATAATACGTTCAATTTATATCGCCATTGTGCCCTCTAAGGAGAGGTGCATTAGGGTAGGGATGTAGCTAAAGGGGGCACGCTTGTGTGGTATTGTAGTACTTGGATACAGTACGCTGCTGACAGCTGGTTGAGGCCCTTCACATACCTGAACACCTGACCAGCATCTGTCACTACCTGCTACCTCGTCATTAATCTTGGCGTCCAATGGATGCGGTTCCCCAGCTTCAACCAACAACATCTTCCCTTTCTCTCTCTCTCTCTCTCTCTATCTGGATCTGTTAGGACTGGAATCTACGACCACCTGCCCAACTAGCATTGCGGTAACATCCTTATTACATCTTCCCTAAAAGGATATAAAATACCTGTACCTTTCTAAGCCGTAAATGTCATTTTTCTTCCTCTTCATAATGCTTCCGTAGTCAATTCGGTGCGCTCTAGAATCACCCGCCGACATCATCTGCATCTCCTTTTAAAATGGCCGACGACCCGACGCCTCTGGCATCCTTGTCGCTCACACATGTTCATTATGTAAGCCTCGTCCAGTGCACCCCCTCCATTCGCCTTCCTTCGTTCTCCCTCTTCCTACATGTCGCACTGCCAATCTCCCTCCGGCCTCCGGCCTTGTCGCTAACGCCCAGTCCGCCGAGCTAACAGGACCCGACGGACCCGCTATCCTACGTCTGCGCCTGGCTGGCCCTCGTGCCGCAGGGCCTCTGCGTCGTCTACGCCACGCTGATCTGGTCGACGCGCGAGGCCGAGATAGCGCTCCTGTTCGCGGGGCAGTTGGCCTGCGAGGCCATCAACTTCGCGCTCAAGCGGCTGATCAAGGAGGAGCGCCCCGCGCGCATGTACGGCAAGGGCTACGGCATGCCGAGCAGCCACGCCCAGTTCGTCGCCTACTTCGCCGTCTCCCTGGCCCTGTTTCTGCTGGTCCGCCACCGCCCGCCCACAGCCCGCAGGCGCCGCAACCACACCCCCATGTCGATACCCGAGAGGGGCGCCTGGAGCGCCCTCGCCTTCGCCGTGGCCGCCGCCGTCGCCTGGAGCAGGGTCTACCTGAACTACCACACGGCGAAGCAGGTCTTCGTGGGGACCGCCGCGGGCGCCGTCAGCGCCGTCGGGTGGTTCGTCATCACCAGCATTCTGCGCCAGAGCGGCTGGTTGGCCTGGGCTATTGATCTGCCGTTGGCGCGGTTCTTGAGGGTCAGAGACCTGGTCGTGGAGGAGGATCTGTGTCAGGCCGGCTGGGAGAAGTGGGACGACAAGATGACGGCGCTGAAGGCGCAGAAGAGGGAGAAGGAACGTTAGAGTTAGGCGTAGTAGGTGCGCACAGATACCCTTGCATGTATGGAGTTTTACATTGCCTCCTTTCTGTTGTTCGCATTATAAGTACTAAAAGAGGGTACCGTGATATGTCTAGAATGCCGTGTTACAAGGCGAAGTATCGATGCGGGGCGTAGAGGAAGTCGTACCGGGTCGTCCGGAGAAAAGAGTGATAAGCGTAAGATAGGAGCTCGCATGCCGACGGAAACTCTCAAACGGGCAATAAGAAACGATAGAGTTATTTACACGTTCATCGGTTCAGGATGAGAGTAAACGTTTGTACTACGGTACCAGCCCTCACGATATCGAACCCGGTCCTCGACATATGGTACTTTGTACGATGGTGTGAATGCCAACTTGAGACGGGAAAGATTTTGCGCGGTCCCGCGAATATATGCGACTGTGATTATTCTCATAAATTGGATTCTGTTACAGATCCTTCGTGGCAACGTGGGCTCATAACCCAAACTGCTTCATTCACTATCAGTACTATAGCACACCATCAGGCGGCATGCTTATTTGATATATACATCAGGTAAACCCAGCCGATCAAGCCAGGTAGAAAGACAGGACGGTTGCGGCCCTAAGCTTAGGCGTGCCGCTTCCTAGAGCATCCGTAGTCGGATTCGCAAGTAAATCCCAGGGCACCTCAGACCGTCTCCGAGCCAGAAGACGGGGACCTCGGTATCAAAGGGCACATCCCTCAAACTACACCTCGACGGCGGCCATGGGGCGCGGCAGGTCGAACGGCAGCCTACATTCGCGCTTGGCCAGGCCGAAGACCACGTCGAGGAAAGCGTCGGCGGAGCTGCCGCAGGTCGCGAAGACGCCGGCGTAGATCTTGGCCTGCCGCGCCTTTCTCCTCTTTGTCGAATTCGAAAGAGCCCGAAGCGAAGCTCTTCTCGAAGGCGCCGGAGCGCGGGAGAGAGGGCGCCTCCACCTTGAGCAGGGCAAAATCGGCCTCCTCGGGCTTGTCGACAACGGTCACATTACGCGCCTCCATGCAAGTCTTGTTGAAACCCTCGATGTAAAACTCCGATCCCCACGGGGCACGGCGCAGAGGCACTGCATTGTTGTTGGTAAGGAGCGTGCGGGAGCGGCGCTGAGCCTCGCGGCGCAGCTGGACAAAATACTCGTTGCCACCGCTACGCTCGGCCGCGCCCGGATCGACGAACGGGTTGTCAAAGAGGCGAAGCAGGAACTTCTCGCGCAGGAGACGGCCGACGGACGTGTCGATGTGTTCCTCGGTAACGGGGCCGTTCCAAATAAGGTCGACGAGCATGTCGGTAACGTGCTTGCCGCCGAACTGATCGACGCCGGCGTTGAGGATGTTTTAGCATACCTCCTGTTCGCTCAGGTGCTCCGCGCCCCAGGCCTCGGCGGGCATGGGCTGGCCGAAATTCTGGTCGGTGATGAGACCGCCAACCGCTGAGGATGACACCTTCGAAGCCCGATACCTTGCGAAGGAGATCAGTTACGGTGCCCTTGTTGAAGCCAAACCCGACCTCCTCGTACTTCGTGCCGATAGGACGCGAAAAGTAGTACATCATGGCACGGGCGCCGGCAGCGATAGCTGCCTCGAAAGGGACGAGATGGTAGCCGAAGTTATTTCCAGGATAGGTGGCAGTTTTGCCATAAGAAAAATGCGAGCCTTCCCCGTTTTCCACGGGATCACCACCGGGAAATTGCTTGGGTAAGGTAGCTAGGGAGTGAGGGCCAAATCCGTCACCGTGGAAATCCTCGATATAGGGCACAATAATTTTGGCGGCCACATTAGCATCTTCTTCCCAAGTGTCACTAAGTCGCACCCACTGCGGCTCCGTGGCGAGGTCTAGGGTGGGCTGCGGAGCGCAGCGGAATCTGGCAGCGCGATACTCCTGGCGAACAGCTTCGGCGAACTTGCATACCAGTGCCGAATCCCAGGTAGCGGCAAGACCTAAGACCTCAGGCCACCCCGAGAACGACCCGGCCTTGAAGCCGGTCCCGATGTTCTCCGTAAAAGAGTGGCGGGGTTCGGTGGAGATGGTGATCGGGGCGCCGAGGCGTGTCTGGTGAGCGAGTTCCTGGGCACGGCTGATGAACGTGGTAGTTAGGCTGGCATCGTCATTACCACCGGCAAATTATAGTGGGAAATGAAATGATCCTTGATCATGACGTGCGAGTCGAGACGGGGGGGCATCCGGGTTACCGCGGTCGAATACTCCGCCGGGAAGCGTGAGCAGCGGCATGCGGAACATCTGCCACGCCATTTCCTCCAAGGTCATGCGCTGGAGGAGGTCCCCGACACGATCATCCATACGTCGCTCAGGGTCCCGATAGAGTGGGATCCCCCTGTCCCGGCCTCGTCGCACCTAGACGAGGTGACCGAACTGACCATCAATAAAGGATGACGCTGAGCCGGCCAAAGGGGCGACTGCTAACAGGGCTGTAAGGACGTGGCCGATCATATTGAATACAGGCAGCTTCGGGCTCTAGTCTTTAGTAGATTGGTAGCGGGACTGGAAGATCCAACTCGAAGGAGGTACAGTCCCCTTATGTAGTTTCCGGCTATAAGGACCTCTTGCGGGTTTGCAGATACGCCTTCTCAGCTATCCATCACGTCTCATAGCGGCGTTTGATAGTCTTCCACCTAGAAGACGCACCTTGTGGGCCTATTCCATCCGAAATTGAGCCAAAAACGACAGACGACTAGCGTTAGGTATTTGGCCTGACTTCGCCAATAGCTCATCCATAAGTAATCTATCTAATAAAAGCAAGAGAAAAACGCCAACGAACCGTTTCTCGCAATCCCCAGCAGCGGGGCCGGCGCCGGTGCGTTAATGTTGAACGGCGACTTGCTGTGTAATAGCGGCATTGAAGGCGGAAAAGCCACATATATCAGTCTTTCTTGGGCTTCGCTTGAACGGCTCGACTGGCATAGACTCCACTCCCGGGGAAGTGCACAGTGAATTACGGAGTATAGGAACCACGGAGAAGTCAGTAACCGTCGTATTCAATATAGGCTCCCAAGGTTAGTATATATGTCCGTGTCTCTTCCCAAGCGACGAGTTCTCGTTTCTATTTCCCGGTATGAACCGAATATTAGTCGTCACATGTGATGCCCCTGGGCAAGTAAGATATTATCAAGTGTTCCTAAATCCCGCTCCGACTCTGCAGTCGTGATCCGCGAGGCTTGGCATGGGTTGCACTGCAACCTTACGGAGCGTTTTCAGGGGCCCTCTTATAGCCTAAATGTATCGCCTGCCTACTACACTCCACTACCAACATGTCAAGCTGTTCATGGCGCTCTCTGTCGAGTGTCGATCATTATCACTTACCAAAGTCAGAGCCACTACGCATTGTCTTAGCATTCAACTCGGGGCGGCCATTATACCAATAATGGTATGGATTCTTCGGTTACTTCCGTTCCGGTTTACTCCATTTCGAATCAAAGTGTCGGGGCCCCACTTAGCTGCTGAATCACACACCTTTTTTGCACCGTAACGTTCAACTTCGAATACGCTTCAAAGCGATATATCTTAGCAATCAGGGAGCTCCCGAGTTGCAGTTATATATCATTATGTAGCCCTCGTCGAGAGGTACATTTTGATACTGGTTAGTTCTTTATATCTGCTGTATTCGATAAGAAACAAGTTATTAAGTAAGAATTTTCCGTTTAGATAATATAACTTCTCCGATAACTTCGTCAATATAACAGTTATAAAGATGCATCCGGTACCATTATGTAGCCCTCGACGAGGGCTACATAATAATATATAGCTGCAAATTAGGACCCTTTGGTTGTTACGATATATCGCTTTAAAGCCCGATATATCCAAAACTGATTACTTTGAACGATTTCGATAGTTTGTTATACGTACTAGCAATTGGAAACGCCTTATTAAAAATGGCTTAATGAGGGGTTGGTATTTTTAAGCTAACGGCGGGAGTCTTTATTAAAAATGGTTTAGCGCGGGGCTGTTTCTTGGCCAATTATATATTAAGCCCTTTTAGTAAGGCGTTCCAATTGCTATTACGTATAATAAAAGGCTTCGAAGTCGTTTTTAAGTGATCGGCTTGAATATTTCGGACTTTAAAGCAATATATCTTAATAACAAAAAGGTTCCTAATTTGTAGCTATATATTATTATGTAGCCTTCGTCGAGGGCACGTAATGGTACCGGATGTACCTTTATAACTGTTATATTGGCAAAGTTATTAAAGAAGTTATATTACCTAAACGGAAAATTCTTACTTAAAGACTTGTTTCTTATCGAATTCAGCAGATACAAAGGACTAACCAGTATCAAAATGTACCTCTCGACGAGGGCTACATAATGATATATAACTGCAATTCGGAAGCTCCCTGATTGTTAAGATATATCGCTTTGAAGCGTATTCGAAGTTGAACGTTGCGGTGCAAAAAAGGTGTATGATTCAGAAGCTAAGTGGAGACCCGACACTATGATTCGAAATGGGAGTAAGCAAGCGAAGGTGATGGCGAATAGCTGGGATGACGCTGTTGAGTTATGGTGATTTAAGTCGGGAATCTTCATGTCATTAACCCACCCTTGATGATCTGTCGACCGCGAACAACATTCCCTAACTCCTCCTCGTAAAAATCATACAAAAATGGTCGGGAAGCTTGGCTCCCTCTTGGCGCTGTCGCCTTTTCTGACTTCTGCTGTTTCCGCAGCTCCAGCAACGAATGCTGCCGAAGAGTATGATTACATCGTCGTGGGATCCGGCGCGGGCGGTGGACCTTTAGCCGTCAACTTGGCTAAGGCGAACTACTCAGTATTACTTCTGGAAGCAGGAGACGACTCCCTTCAAGGCGGAGGAAGGTATCCGCCAGCGATTACGTGGGAGTTTTTCGTCAAGCATTACGATGACGAGGAACGCACCCTGCAATACCATCGACTCACGTACAGGCTCCCCGATGGCTCTTACTGGGTAGGTCCGTCTACTCAGCCACCGCCGGAGGGAGCAGAATTGCTAGGTGTTTATTATCCTCGCGGTGCGACGTTGGGTGGGTCGACCATGATTAACGCGATGTTTACGATCCTCCCCCCTGATAGCGACTGGGAATACGTCGTAAATATCACTGGCGATGCATCTTGGAGGTGAGCCCTGAAGCTCGAAGCGCTTGTCACCAAGTGCTCTCCTTTCCAGATGAAGCCGCATAGACTGATTCGTCTCATCTCCAGTGCCGAGGAGATGCGCCGACATTTCGTGGCAATTGAGAAGAACAATTATCTCCCGGAGGGAACCCCGGGCCATGGCTTTGACGGGTACTTCTCCACGAGCATGGCAACCGGAAACGTCGAGGGCTCACTCGGAGCAGTCTTGGAGTCCGCAGCAGGAGCCCTTGGCCAGGATCCCTCGGAAGTGTCGACGTATGCACGCAGCGACCCTAACTTTCTTGGCCCAGAACGAGATTATACAGAAGGCATCTGGGGTCTGCCGAGACATATGCGACGAGATGGGTCCCGTTGGAGCTCCAGACACCTCGTTGAGGAGACCTTGGCTACCAATCAGCATCCCTTGACCTTACAGATGGACACGTTCGTCAGCCGTATCCTGTTCGCTAACAGCACCCAATCCGGATCAAAGCCACGCGCGACGGGCGTTGAGATTATCAAGGGCAAGTCCGTATACAAAGCCGATCCGCGAAATACCGGAGCCCAAGGGGAAGTCGCGACCGTCACGGCGAGAAATGAAGTCATCCTCGCTGGAGGCGCCTTCAACTCGCCCCAGATCCTGATGGTAAGTGGTATTGGCCCGGCCGAGCACCTGCAGGAATTCGACATCCCCGTTTTCGTCGACCTGCCGGGGGTCGGAAGGAATCTCATGGACAACCAAGAACTGCCAATTGTCGGCCTGGTGCAGGGAGACCCGCCCCCCGGGTTGAACACTGCCGTGACGTTGATCAAGACGGACCACGCGGTCTACGATGAGCGGGACATCTTCTTCACGCACGGCCAGTACGTGTTCCGGGGGATGTGGCCGGACAAGCACTCGAACCCGGACCTCGCGACGGACCCTCCCAACGCCTACGGCATCGCCCTCGTCAAGATGCACCCGCAGAACACGGCGGGCTACGTCCGGCTGCGCTCGGCCGATCCGCTGGACACGCCCGACATCAACTTCAAGCTGTACGAGGAGGGCGCGGACGTCGACATCGGCGCCATCAAGGACACGATCGCCTGGGCGCGCCGCGTCTACAACGCCACGGCGGCCCCCTACGGGCCCTTGCGGACCACCGAGCCGCCGTGCTCCGACGTCGACCCGGTCGACGGCCGCTGCAACACGGACGAGGATGAGGAGTGGATCTACGCGCAGACGTTCGGCCACCACCCCACGAGCACGTGCCGCATCGGTGCCGACGGCGACCCTATGGCCGTGCTGGACTCGAAGTTCCGCGTGCGCGGCGTTGACGGGTTGCGCGTCGTGGATGCCAGTGCTTTCGCGCGCATCCCGGGCGTCTTCCCTGTCGTCGCTACTTTCATGATTAGCCAGAAGGCCGCGGAGACGATATTGGAGGAGGCTGCTGCTGCTTCTCGACAAAGGGGTTTCACTTTTGAGAATGACGATTTGAATTAAACACCTGAGCGTGACCGTGGCTCTTATATGTGGCATTATCGACTTGATCTCCCTTTGGATTGCACTACAGTGAGGCAACATCGATTTATCCGTGCATAATATGTCTGTGATATCCGTGAAACATGGCCATATTCCATAGTCGTATAATCGATGCAGTGCGAGCTTATGGACCGCCAACATATATTACTGGGCCCTTAGTATAAATAGCCCCTTACCTATGCTTAATTCTCAGCTATCCAGACGCCTATAAGACCGAATGGAACGTTTCTCTGTTTTCAGTTAAATACCGCCTCACGGGACCCATGCCATATTTCAAGGATCCCATTAATCTATGAATGCAATGCTTTCAGGAGCCTTCAAAATCTCAACTTCTGTGCAGTTAATATCTTGAGCACTACCAATGCCTGATGTCCCTGGACTATATTGGGTGAGGCTGGGCATTTATGCCATGCTCCTATTCTTATATAGCGTTGGCAACACCGTAATCGGAGATGCATATCCTACTACCGCATCCCTATTAGCGAGCCCCGTCTTCTATATTCCTTCCGAACCCCTCAGTCACCACACCGGGTCCACCGCTGCAGTACACCTCAAGTTATCCTTGAGTCTCAATGCTTTCCCCGTGCTTCCCATATGCTCGCAGACAGTCGTAAGAGAGTCATCCACGTCGCAGCTGCCCGCGTCCGTTGGGTACGCGTTCTTGACCACCAGGGGGCTGCCGTAATCCGTAGGATACCACACGTTAGTCTTCGTCGTTTCCACAACCGGTATATTGGCGTTGTCGCGGGCCCAGCACCCGAGCTCCAGGCGGTCGGGCCATGGCGCCGTATGATCCTCCCCTTCCATGGCGATGAGGGCGGGCGCGGTGCAGATGTCGTAGGGTGCATGCCCCGGATTCGGGGTGAAAGGCCACGGGGTCGTTGTTGCCGGGTGCGAGAATCGCAGCCCACGCTGCTCTCGTACCGGATTGCTCAGTTGGCGTCGCGCGGGAACCGGGCGGTAGGAGAAGGAGGGCGAGGATTGTGAAGGTCATGGTTGATGTTGTTGTAACTGTTAGCGGTTGTATGTGCTTTATGGCTCTAGATCAGGGGCGTCCGAATCGGTTGTGTGAGGTTATGCTGGTCTAAAAGGTCTACAAGTACAAAATGAGAGAAAATGCCCGAGACACATAGCGCTATATGTAAATGGTGAGAAATAGGTAACGATACAGGGAGACCTGACTTGCCAGTGTTTGCCACGTTGTTTAACAACTTATTTCAGAAATTAAGGCAAGCCATCCGATGTGTATTGTAGTTCCTACTCGACTCTATGAAGCCATGCCAGTCCAATCACACTTTACCTCATGCCATGCCAGACGGGGCTAGCCTAGTATGGGCCGAGGTAGGATTGTCAACCATAGCGGTCGAACGGGCAAACAAATGTTCAAGTTGTTCATCCTATCTATACGCTACAAGCGACAACACACTTACGATACCTGCTGCTCTCCATTGCTTCTTAGTTGTGTGTGTCTTTGTGTTGGGGAGTTGTAGAACGCGCGCATTACACTTGGCTAGATCATTGCCGACTACGTAGGATTGATGGTACGTATTCCTTTTTTTCGACATGAAGAGCAGTCTATTGGCGGATGCGACTCAAGAATCAGCTTTTTTAGCAGAGCTGCATGTTTGTGACTAATTAGAGGCGAGGCATCGGCAGTAACCTCATACTTATCAGCCCCCAATGACCTGCAATTATGCCTTGCCAGACCCGTTCGCTTCCCCCTACCAAAGGCGAAATCCAGGCGGTTTCTCCTCGTCTTGTTTGCCTATATTGCACGAGGGTGCAAGGGAATCTCTCGCCGAGTGTGTTTAATAAGGCCTATCATTTCAAGCTAGCTCCTCCTAATTACATGACGGTGATCTTTATGGAATGTCCTCTAAGCTTCTATTACTAGACTTCCAGACAGTAGAGATTGGGGCCACCGAATCCTTACCAAAGCTCTTTAATAAGCCAATCGACAGCTATGCACCCGAGATTTCAGCGATGAGCTGGACCGCCTGCTACAATGGTGGGCTCCTATACACATGAGAAACAAGCGGAGAGAGGGCATCGTTGAGTATGTTTGTGCTGTTTGACTTGCTGACTTATGTTCGTTTAGCGTGGTTGGCCCCACACGGAACAACCCGCTAAGTATGCGAGTTGAACGATTTCCTTTATAGGAAGTGGACCCTTGATCTGATTGGAGGAGTCCATCTGATCCAAACTTAGATGCGACACCCCACGAGTCGACGACGCAACGCGACAACTAGCCATACATAACATGTCCAACCCGGTCCAAGGGCATCTCCTGGGCTCTCCAGCAACGAACTAGTGATTTATCCCTTTGATGGCTTTGAGCCTCCCTCAACACACGTGATATACCCTGTTTGACCTCCATCCGTAAGACACCCCCAGAGCACCTGGTACAGTTATCCAGAGCTCAACCGTGGTATTGCTCTTGGCTACTTGATCAATGCACAGTGAGCCTGTTGATTAGAACGATTCAATGGCTCAAGCTTACTGCACTCTCAGCTTTCGCCAACAACGAAACCCACAACCAGACAGCTGACTGTAGCACAAGCGATGCGACTTGCGAATGTTGCTCGCAATCGACTTGATACTCTAATTAGGGGAAATGCTTACAACTAGTTTCTCACCTTTGACCCTCCCACTTTGCAACATTTCCAAGGCGGTAATGACGCCTTCGAAACGCCCCTCGATCTCCCGAATGGGTTGTGTTGTGATACGTTCGTCGTCCAGGAATGGCTGGAGCTCGCGGGCCCATCGGGCGGCGACAGCATGCAGGGCTGGGTTAGCCTTGCGTGAGTAGACGGGATGACCCAGGTCGACATCGTAGTTCTGGCCCTCGAAGCCCATGACGACCTTGACGGCGACGGCACGGCGGGTAATCCAGGCGTCGGGGATGGCCTCGAGACAGGCGTAGCGGCCGCCAGTGCGCGACAGTGAGGCAAAACAGATAGCGGCGGACTCGGCATCGGTGATGCAGTCGAGGGCGTGTTTGATGGGCACGCCGCCGGCGAGCTGTTTGATTTCCTCGGTGCACGTCGGAGACGTGTACGAGGCGGTGCCGACGCAGCCGAAACTCATGACCAAGGGGGCGGACTTCTCAGAGCACACGGCGATGGGAGCGTAGCCCGAGCTGTTTAGGGGCGGCAGTTAGCGGTGTTCTTGTCAAGGTGGGCCGCGACACCAGTGACTGATGATAAGATTAAAAAAAAATGTGAATAAGTGGTGAGCAAGTTACTTTTAAAAAAGATTGAGAGGACATAGTGAATGGAAAGAGCGGACTCACAGCTTCAACATCTGAATGGCCATGATACCAGTAGCGGTGGCACCGCCGTACACCAAGACGGGCAGGCGTTTCTCAGCAGGCTTGGACGGCAACCCCGGGAGGTTCAAGGCGTCCGGGTCCGAGATGGCCAGAGCGGCGGTGCCCCAACCGATAGCGCCTATGGCGGCACCCTGTAAACTGGTCATGCGGTCGGGGATCTTGAGCAAATGGCGGGAGTCGCCAACGGCATACTCTGCAAAAGCACCATTGTAGGGGTTGTTGGGCCGGTAAGGAAAATCAGCTCCGGCGACTCGGGTGCCGACGGGGTACAGCGACTGTGGCCCGGCTTCTTGGACGACGCCGCAGAAGTCGCACCCGGCCGTGTTGCCGTCCATGTAAAAGTGCGTTATCATTTTGTGATCGGTTGGGTTGAGGCCCACTGCCAGGACGCGAACGCGCACATGGTAGGGGGTTGGTAAGGGCGGCAAGGGCCTGGAATGGGCAACGATCAATGGGAGTCCCGATTCCTTGGGGGGCGCCTTGGATTGTACGACAGCAGTTTGGCCGCTCTTGGATCGCGCCATTTTTTGCTGTTGCTGCAGTCAAGACACGCACTAGCTCGTCCGAGTCGATACGATTGGGATGAAATGGTTTGATCTGTATGAGACCAGAGCTATGAATATAAAAAAATCAATCATCATGATGCATATATCAATGGCGCTCAACCAAGCCTCGATAGACCAAAAGCGCCTAGACTGAGGTACTTTGATGGGGGTGGGGAGGTTGAAAGGGCGGCATTGAACCTAACACGGCCGGTCCGCAAGCCGCGGTCTCCGCGTTTTGCCAGGATAGGAAACCGATGCCGGAACCGCCCCACGCCGACCGTTCATCCTCCGTACGGCGAGCGGGTTCGGCAAGTTAGCCAATGTGTCCACAATACCCACTCTTCTGTTGTACATGGCAGTAAACGGTGCGCGTATGTTTCAAGCTCTGGAACCCTGAAGACTGACTGCCGACAACCAAGAAAGAGAGTGGGGGTACCAAAGTGTAATAGGAAATTGTGATGATATGCACAGGTGCTCCTTATGTAGGGTGGAGTATGGTGCCCAAGACTCCAATAGACTCTTGGAATTGTCGATCTTTTGGCCTTGGACTTAGCGTTGCGACCTCACATATCTCACGTTTCCCTATAAAGCATTTTAAATTATTTATATATACTTACACCTATAGTTATTGTAATAGCAACGTCGGTAATTCCATTATTCATTATAATATTACCTATATATCATCTCTGTATTATAATATTATTTACTAAAGCAATTTATAAGTTATCTGTAAGTATTTCAAGCTATACATAGGTCCGCATGAGTCCATGTATAGGAATGCATGTGTAGGTATTCTCGGGCCCTAGAACGGCACAGCATTGTTGGATGGCCACGCTCTTCCATTACTCTTACTAGTCCACTGAAAAGCAGACGCGGACGTTTTCCACCTTGCCGGCCCCATAAGCGCATTCTATTAACTCAGCTGCCCCTCGTGAAACCATTGCCATCACGGGTGCTCCTACCACTATCTCATGGGCCTATTACAAGACGTGGCGGTCCAGCAGGTGGCTGTTGCTGCTGGCGTAGTTGCACACCTGGCCTACTTCAACAAAGGGGAACACCATCAAAGCGGCACAAAATATCTCAAAGTTGGCTTTGCCGCTTTCGGCCTCTTAGCAGCAGCCTGCAGATACGCAACCTCCGGGACCTGGCTTTACTCTCTCAGAGCCGCCCTGTCCACTCTTGTGTACATCCTCGTCGGCCTCTATGGCAGCCTGCTTGTCTATAGACTCCTCTTACATCCTCTTAACAGATTCCCTGGGCCCCTCGCCGCGCGTGTCGGCGACTTGTGGCTGTCAACGCAGCTTAGCCACCACGACCTACACGAACGGAGCTTGAAGCTGTGCGAGAAATATGGACCCTTTGTGCGCGTTGGCTCCTCTACGCTGATGCTGGCGCATCCGCTTGCCGTAGAGGCCATCCACGGACCTCACTCCGCATGTCACAAGGCGTCCATGTACGACTTTGAACAGCCTAACAGGGGCATTGCGACGCGAGATCGCCAGGTTCACGCTGTCCGCCGCCGAGTCTGGAGCCGTGGTTTTGGCGACAAGGCGCTCCGCGCGTACGAGGGCCGCGTAGCCGTCTATGTGCAGTTATTGTTAAAGCAGCTTTCGAAATCCGTTGCCGCCAGACAATCCGTAGACATGGCGCGTTTGACGGAGTACTTTGCGTTCGACGTCATGGGTGACCTCGGGCTGAGTCAGGACTTTGGCATGCTGCAGCACGACCGCCAGCACGTGGCCATCAAGCAGCTCGTAGAGGGCATGGCCATCATGGGGTTTCGGCTGCCCATGTGGCTGCTTCGGTTGATGGTCGATATTGCACAGCCGCTAGTTGCTACCGAGGCGACCACGGGGTTTCTGTCCTTTTGCTATGAGCACCTAGACAAGATGATGGCGGCGGAAGATCGCTTCGAGCGCCCGAGCTTAATGGCGCCGCTGCTGAAGCACTATGAGAAACTGGACCCTAGCGAGCGCGACATCTCGGTTGTGCGCAACGACTGCCGCTTCATCATCATTGCAGGGAGCGACACCGTGGCCGCGACGCTGGCCTTCGTCTTCTTTTACCTTGCCAGGCACCCCGAGCATGTGCGCAAGTTGCGTGAAGAGTTGATTCCACTGCGCAACGCCGATGGGACGTTCGCGCACCGAAGTATCATGGATGTCGAGCATCTAAACGCGATAATCAACGAGACGCTGCGTCTGCACCCACCCGCTTCGACCATTATGCGCGTAACGCCGCCCGAGGGCATCGTAGTTGCCGACACATTTATCCCTGGTGACATGACGGTGTTTTCATCGCAGTACGTCATTGGCCGGTCGGAGGCCGTGTATCTGAGGGCAGCTGAATTTGTGCCTGAGCGATGGTATGCGCAACCAGAGATGATCAAGGAGCGTGCCGGCTTCGCGCCCTTTTCTACTGGTAAGTCATGCCCATTGGTCTGCGAGCTCCTGTCTCTTTAAGAAGACGAACTAACAACTCGTTTGTTTCGCTTGCAGGACATCACAGCTGTCTTGGACGTCCGCTGGCGCTTCTAGAGATGCGCCTGCTCGTTGCCGAGTGTGTATCGAGGTACGACGTGACCTTTGCGCCTGGTTTTGACGATGTCGCGTTCTTGAAAAATGTGCAGGACTGTATGTCCTGGCATATGGGGAAATTGGACTTATGTTTTACCGACTGGAATCCCGAGTAACTGCCTACGGGAAAGTCGGGCGGCTTGCGGGTTGTAACATGTTCGGTTGGAGTGAGTGGTCATGCAATATTTTAGTCTCGCCATGTCAGGGGAAATGGTAGCACAGAGTGAAAGGCAGGAACCTAGCTGTTAGGTAGCAATAGATACGACCATTAACGTCTGTTCTTCCTAAATATCTGAGGGGAGAAGCCCCCTATATGTAGCCGTAAGACCCCTGTCTAGAAGGTTCCACCGTATCCCGACCTTAGCACCTGACACGCTACTGCCGAGCGAGGCATCATTGAAGGGTTGAAGATTATGGTCTCAGTTTTCAAGGTTTCATGACTGTCGATGCAAAGAGTATTATGTCACCGAAGTAGGATGAGGCTGTCCCAAGAAGACTATGTGCAATGCACTATCTCAATAGGGTGATCCTTCTCTTGTTCTTGGGAAAGGTTATGTTCTGCATGCTGGGAAAATCTTTATTATAGTCTCCCTTATGTAATTGATAGGACAAATGTTCATCAAATTGGCTCAGAACGACGCATATCAAAGATGTAGTATGTCATTAGAAACGCATCGCTATCGGATATCAGAATATAAAATATCTACCGAAGCTTTGCTCAAGTTGAAATCATGGAATGATTTTCAACTTATCAATAAAATCGTCACAAGCAGCCTGAGAAATGAAGCCTTGCTTATGGCGTAAGGAACGAGCTGTAGGACTATTATAAAAGTCGACACCGTTGATGTGTCCATCATGACTAGGAGCAGCCTAACACCAGTATCTCGAGAATGGCACATGGTTAGACATTATCCAAGTTTACAAGAAATCCTTGACTTGCTCCTCGCTCCAGTCCCAGAATTTTCTAGCGTGTCCGTTCCCGCCTTCGGATTCAGATTTCGTTGCGTCGAGCAAGTCATCGCGCATGGGATATAGACGGCCCCATGGAACCACTATGATTTGCCAGGCATCGTTAGTCAACTGAGAAACACGGAAAAGGCTGGAAGCGAAAACTTACCCCAGTCTCCGGAGTTTTTCATGGTCAATTTGGGCGAGAAGGCAGCATACAATTCGACATAAGCGCCGTAGACGGGCGGGAATAGCGCCAATGTCTTTAACACGGCCTTAAAGACGGTGCCGCCCTCACGATACAGGTTCGAGGCTAAATGCCCCGGGTTGATGGGCACGCTCATGATGCCGTCGTCAGCGTGACGACGCGCAAACTCGACGCCGTGCAGCCAGTTGCCCGCCTTGCTGAGCCCGTACCGCTCGAGCGGCGACATGAGCGGCCAGTAGTGTACATAGTCCGCTGACAGACCGCGCGACTTCTCGCCGATCGTCTCTGTGCCCATGGACGAGACCCAGACGACTCGCACTGTGCCAGGGGGCAGCTGACGAGCCGTGGACACGAGGACCGGGGTTAGCAGCCTTGTGAAGAGATAGGGGCCAAGCACATTGACGCCCAGATGCACCTCATGGCCTTGAGCGGTCTTGGTCTTGGACCCGTCGGCGTCACTCAGTGCCTGGACGGCGGCGTTGTTGAATAGGGCGTGTAGCTTAGTCTCGAGAGATAGAAATTGTACGGCAGCTGCACGGACGGCGGCCAGGTCGGCCAAATCCAGCGGCAGGTAAATGAGGGAGCCGGTCGATTTTGGCCAAGCCTCTCGAATGGCGGCGATGGCCTCTGAAGCTCTAGCCTCAGAGCGAGCTGCGATATACACCTTGGCGTTTTTGGAGTATAAGATTCGAGCCGTTTCTTGGCCCACACCGGAGCTGGCGCCCGTAACTATGCAGACCTAGGAAGGAGTCAATTCGTGTTTCTTTGTATTCTTCCTTGAGATATAACTGGCGCTCGTACCTTGTCGCTCAGGTCTGGGACGTTCTCCTCGGTGTAAGTGGGCTTGGGCGGGTACATCTGGGTCCACTTGCTTGAAAAGGACTGTTTTCCAATTTCAGGCTTCTTGGCCTGGGATGGGGTGTTTGCAGACGACGCCATGGCGGTGGTGGTTGTGAAATGGTTGGCTTGGGTGCGAAGAGAGGAGCTATTGCGATGTTTGGTCACTGCTGTGTAGAGTTGTGAAAGCTTCCGTTTCGCTCGACCGGAAGGCATACTTGACGAGCACTGTAGACCCCTGTTGTCAATTACGTAGTATCTACTTCGGATATCTGGGGCCCCAGAGTCGTCGTGTCGGATTACTGTAAAAACGACAGAGACGATCACTGGGCTGGATAAGTCCTTATCATCTTTATTCAATTAGACACGCAACAGATGGCTTTTCCCCCCCTTCGTCTATGAGACATTAGTATTGACTACACCTACTATGTATGTAAATGGTAAGTGACGCCGATCGACGTTAACGCTAGTTTCCGGTAAGTCTGGTCGAGGCATCGCATTTCTATTGCGGGTAACCGATGCCGATAAACGCTTGCAGTTTACTTTTGCTGGATCCATACTGGGGTATGTTTGACTTAGTATCTCCCCGACTGCGAAGAGAGCACAACCATAACTGGCAAGTGCATTTCCAGATCTGTACTTAAGAAAGTAAATACTGACGACCAATTAAATCGATTCAAAACGGAAACAATGTGGCTCTCTTTCCATATATGGCTAAGTAGTGGTGCAACCGCTCTAGTTACGGCTATGCTTTATTCACCGGTCGGGGAGATATACTTTGTCTAAGTTAAGGGCCAAAGTTAACTTCGTAGGAGTATAGTAAGTAACTCCATCGGCCCACTTGCCAACCATTCCGCAAGGTAAATTACAACCCCTGAGAGTGGAAGCAATTACAGACATAACGAGCGTGTCTTGAAAGTGATTTTGAATAAATTCCCGCCTCAGGCTTTCCATTTACGCTCAGTTCTCTCATTTGGCGCATCAGTTTTAGGTTGTACTGGACTGATCTTCCAAAGACCCGGTGGCCTATCACCTGCGTTCGTTCCCAATCTTTTATCACTCCCTACACGATGTCTTGTCGCATGCACTCTCTTGCTACGGCCTTGGCCGCTTCATTGTTGCTGTGGCCGTCCGTCACTGCAGCTGCACCCCACGCTCGTCAAGCATCAAATGTGGGTTCAAGCTGTAAAGTGATTCCAGGTGATACCGCCTGGCCGGGCGAACAGGTCTGGGACAGACTCAACCAGACGGTTGGTGGGCGCTTGATCGGTACTGTCCCTCAAGCCGCCGTCTGCCACCCGGGAGGATATGCCGGCGTTAAGACCAACGAGGCAGAATGCGCCGTGCTGGCGAAAGATTGGGACATGCCAAAGACATTGTTCGTCATCACTTTCTGGTTTTCCGTCTTTGTGTGGTTTCGATTTTCTCATTCTCCCTGCCCAACCCATTGTTGCCGGGTCTCTAACTGTTAGTTATCGCGCAGCCTGGGCGTCTCCGGAGAGATCATGAACCCATGGTACCAAAACGCCTCATGCAGCCCCTTTTACCGCACCCATCTACCCTGCGAGCTCGGTAACTACGCCAGTTACGCCATTTCCGTCTCAGGACCTGAGGACGTGGTGGCTGCTATCAATTTCACTCGAACAAATGATGTGCGATTAGTGATCAAGAACACCGGACATGAGCAAGTTTTCATCCGCCATCTCATGCATGGAAAGCTTGCACTGACCGTGAAAACTCACTTATAGTTTTCTTGGCAAGTCGACAGGAAAGGGCGGCCTGTCACTCTGGACTTATAACCTAAAGCCTATAGACATAATAAGCTATACCAGCACCACTTACACAGGCCCAGCGGTCAGAGTCGGAGCAGGCGTCACAGGCGCAGAATTGCTCCTTCGCGCATCCGAAGCCGGGTACAGCGTCGTTTCGGGTGACTGTCCAACTGTCGGAGTGGCGGGCGGATTCTCAGCTGGAGGGGGACATGGTCTTCTTAACGGCGCCTACGGCATGGCCGCTGACAATGTCCTGGAGTGGGAAGTCGTCACGGCAGACGGTCGCCACCTTACAGCCAGCCCAAGCGAGAATGCAGACCTGTACTGGGCCCTGACCGGTGGCGGAGCCGGCACTTACGCCGTTGTCCTAAGCATGACGGCAAGGTTGCACCAAGACGGCCCCGTCGGCGCGGCTACGCTGAGTTTCAACTCCACTGCCAGCCCCGACAACACCTCTTACGTGGCCGCCATCAACGCCTGGTGGGAGTTCCTCCCCCGTCTCATCGACACTGGCGCGTCTCCCGCCTTCAACTTCCTTGCCGGCAGCTTCCTCGTCTACAACACGACCGCCCCCGGCAAGACGGCCGACGAAATGGCAACACTGTTCACGCCATACCTCGCGCAGCTTGACTCCTTGGGCGTTCCTTATACTTTTGCCACCTATGCTGCGCCGTCATACATTGAACATTATAATGTGACCAATGGGCCGCTGCCTTACGGACCATATCAAGCCTCGGAGCTGTTCAACAGCCGCATCATCCCGCGTGCCATCACGAGCGACCCCGAGGATCTGACCGCGGCCATGTTGAAGGCAATGGACCTTGACCCGGCCGCTGACTGGCAGTTCGGCTGCATGGGCCTTAATGTCAACGCGACCCGCATCCAGCATCCAGACAACGCCGTGGTGCCCTATTGGCGCGATGCCGTCGCCATCTGCCTCGAGTTTTCTTTGTACGACTGGACCGTGCCTGAGGCCACGATGCTGGCCCGCAGGCAGGACCTTGCTGAGACCATCCACCCTATGATTGAGGCCGCCACGCCAGGCTCGGGGGCATATCTGAATGAAGCTGACCCACTGGTGTATCCGCAAGGGGATGCCGCCAAGTGGCAGACTGCATTCTACGGTACCAACTATCCTCGTCTGCGGGAAATCAAGGATTCGTGGGATCCGGAGGGTATTTTCTACGCCTTTACCGCTGTCGGATCCGAAGACTGGGTCGAGGACGCTGAGGGAAGGCTTTGCAAGGCTTGAGGCTGGTCGGGATATGGATGGGTTAGGGACGAAGGCGCAAGCTGTAGTGGTTACGACACTTCCAGTAAGCATGTCCGGATGCTCAGTTGGGGTGCCAAAGATTGCATTATAAAGTAGGAAAGGAGATGGAAATAAATTGGATTGAAGTAGTGTATTAATAGACAGCTCTAATATAGGAGTTTTGGGCTCAATTATCCACGTGCATCAAGAATTCTAGATCAAGCCAATCTCTATTGCTTGAATTCTTACTCTTGGCCACGATTCATGCTTTGATCTACAGGGTCAGGTAATGGCGCGGAGACAATCTCTCCAATAAAGCGGATCTCATGCTGTCACAGTTAGGCTGATCCCGATGGAGGGTTGCATAAGTTGTGGAAAGTGTGTAAATTGACATCATGATCAAGGCTCTAAATTACAGAGCGGTGGCTAGGAAGCTCAATATACAGTGTGGGAACCCCGGAACAACGGTGTTACGGGGTGCCTTAAGTCCCAGGGGCTTGATGACTAAGCCAGTTACCCCTATTCTGCGACACGTGCATTGTTCGTTCGAAAAGTAAACGAACTGCAGTGATTGAAGGGCACCATTCTTGGGACTACATACTCGAGCTTTAAATCTTAGGCCACAGTCAACCTTCCGTTTCAACATCTCTTTTTAACCGCCTTCGATTGTCTCTGAATGCATCTCTCTGGACGCAACATCAGCTCATTTAGGCCTTAGCTACTGGTTTCAAGCGGAGGAACAAGCCCGGCTTGTCCCATACAAGATATGCTTTCTGATTGTCCATCCAGTCTCGGCTCTGCTCCGTCACTTCAATGTCAAAGTTCCACAAGTAACGTGCTAGAATATAACGCATTTCGGCGTATGCCAGACTGAAAAAGAGTCACGGTAAGTAAAAGCCGATACGCTTGGCGTGGGGCGGGACAACGAAGCCAACGCTGAATCAACAACTCACTTCATGGCAATACAAGCACGCGGGCCATATGAGAAGGGATGGAAGCCGTCGCGGCGGTCATTGTCGAACTCGGCCGGGCGCTGTCCATCGGGCAACCAGCGCTCCGGATGGAACTCGTCCGCGCGATTCCAGTAAGCCTTGCTGCGATAGAGAACGCGGTGCGGGATACCCAGGATGGTCTGCTCATGCCGATATCGAATTAGCTCCGTTCCTTCTGCATTATACCTCATGCAAAACAAGATGAAGAAACGAGTTGAAAAGAAAACTGCTAGACGTACATTTCCGGGGATGTGATGACCTAGAATCGTGTTTCCCTCTGGTGGCGTTGTGCGCCACATGGCGTTGGGGCCCGGGGGATAGTATCGAAGGGATTCTTCGATGAAGGCGCCAGTGTATGTCAGCTGTGCAACGCTGCGCATGTTGATCTCATCCTCCGTGGCGAAAGTAGCGTGAAGTTCTTCGACGATTTTCGCTCTTATCTCGGGCCTGGTAGCAAGTATATAGGACATGCCTGTCAGTGAACTAGAAGTTGTCTCGGCCCCACCTCCCGTGAGAAGAATGGCGTTCTTGAATATCTCTTCCTGTGTTAGATATAGACTCTTGCCTGGTGTCGACGTCATTATATCCACAAAGTCGTTCCTTTTCGTCGGGAGCGCAAGTCGTCGGTCGACAACATCTCTCAGCACAACAACATGCTTTGTGAAGTCCCTGTACAACTGGATGGTGGTCTTGATAGGTAAGAATAGGTAGAAGAAGGGGATGCGCTTGCAAAGCATGAGGATATGAGTGACATAGATGTTGGCAAATACCAGCTGGAGCCAGGGGTGCAGCATAGAGTTTTCCAAACAGCCGAACGGCTCGCCAAAGGATAAATCACCAATCATGTCGAATGTGCAGTAGGTAAACCACTCAAGCATATTGATGGTAGCTCTTCCGTTGTCGCATATCTCGTGCAGCTTCGAGAGGAACAAGTCGACATGCCCCCTGATCAGGGGCTCCTGCTTACACATCGCGCTGTAGGTGAAGCCAGGAGCCATTACTCGACGCATGCGGCCGTGGTCACCGAGGTTGGCACCAACCATGTCGTGGGCTTCCGGGCTACAGTACCAGACTGGCTTGGGGTTCTCCTTGCGTTTGGCGGGTACATAGCGGCCATAGATGTCCTCCCACGCCTCGGGAGACGAGTAGGACAGCTCATTGGGCCCGATGCGAACAATGGGGCCGTACTTGTTGTGCAGTTGCATGATTTTGATGTGCCATTTGCCCCTCATGTACCAGAAACCGTATGGCAACGAGGAAGCCGCGAAAAGCCTGGGACCAGGATATTTTCGGAGCGGGTGAAGCCAGATATTGTAAACGGGTCGCAAGACAAGCAGGTAAGCAACTAGCTGTATGAAAAGGTTAGATCACGCCCGCTGTAAATCAAAGTAGTTGGATTTGGTGAAATACCCATCCCGTTGCGGCAAGCACAGGAAGCCAAAGGGCCTTGCCCGCAAAGTTGAAAGAATCCATGGCAAAAGAACAAGAAGCAAGTGCCCACTTCGCATCACTTAATCCTGCAAACTGAAATGAGAAGGAAGAAGTCTGTCCCTGTGCTATTTGTGGCAGATTGTTTGCCAAGCAAGAGGGATTTGGATCAAAAGGTCATGAAGTTCGGCGGCCACAGCACGGTACAGTCTAAAGTACGGGATGTGGATTCGCCGGTCTATCGGACGGTCACGGACCGATGAACTCGACTCCGGAGAGAGATCGACATGACCTGATACGCATTGTTCTTAGAGATGGATATCGGAAATGCATACAGACCCGAAGCCTATCCCAGTAGTAACCAATCTCACACTGCGAAGTGGAGGCTCATTGGTGACGTGCACCGGTAGCACTGCCACCATGCTGGGCCCGCAGGATAGGCGCCAATTTCCTAGATAGGAAACCGAGGCCGGACTGGGGCGGTCGGTTCCGGTGGGGCGGTCGGATGCAAGTTCGGGCTAGCCCGCGGGAACGTCTCGGGAGAGGCTCAGGGGCCGTTTGCAAGCCGGTGCTTTAGCCGCCGCCACGGACGTCATAGTCGCGCGGGATATTGCATACGTGATGGAAAGTCAAAGGGGCGTAACTATATCTCCAGTCTGATATTGGGCCACGCGATAGGAAGAGCCTATGACAGTATTCGAAGAAGCTGGTCATAAGCGGGGGCAGCAAGATTTATGATGTTTTGAAACCTTCTTCATTCCCAGGTTTTCCTTATAAGTACGGGACGTATACCAGTCACAAACAGTTCGTTCGCTTGAAATGAATCGATACGGCTCATCACGGTCTGTCTACCTTGAGCTCTTGTCCCCATTTGTCTGGAACTCCAGCTCAACCTCACGACAGTCAGCTTTCTGATTCAACCTCAAGCTTGACAAATATACGTCACTCTTCAACCCCTTAACCCTTTGTTCGCTCATCAACACTCACTGGCGCCTCCATGTCTTCCAAGAATGATACACCGGAGCCCATTGCCATCGTAGGCAGCGCCTGCCGCTTTGCAGGTGGAGCAACCTCGCCATCCAAATTATGGGAGGTCCTACGCGATCCGAAGGATATCCGTAGCGAGATTCCTGATAGCCGGTTCAACGCGACGGGATTTTACCATGCTGACGGTACACACCACGGACACATGAACGTTCTGCACTCGTATCTTTTGAGCGAGGATCCGCGTGCTTTCGATGCCGAATTTTTCAGCATTAATCCAGTCGAAGCACGAGCTATGGACCCGCAGCAGCGTTTGCTTCTTGAAATAGTATACGAAGCGGTCGAGTCTGCGGGCCTAAGCATCGAAGGCTTACGGGGAAGCGATACTGCGGTATACGCCGGTCTTATGTGTGGCGACTACGAAGCGATGCTGCTTCGTGATCTGGATCAGGCGCCGACATATCTTGCAGTAGGAACGTCGCGTGCAGTTCTTTCAAACCGCGTCTCGTACTTTTTCGACTGGCACGGCGCCTCTGTCACCATCGACACGGCATGTTCCTCTAGTCTCGTCGCCGTCCACCAAGCTGTCCAGGCACTTCGGGCAGGGGATTCACACGTCGCCGTAGCATGTGGCTCTAATGTGATCCTGGGCCCAGAGCAGTATATCATCGAGAGCAAGTTGAAGATGTTGTCGCCGGATGGTCTCGGCCGTATGTGGGACAAGGACGCTAACGGCTATGCGCGGGGAGACGGCGTAGCTGCTGTTATCCTCAAGACGCTCAGTCAAGCCTTGGCAGATGGCGATAGGATTGAAGCCGTGATTCGGGAAACAGGCGTCAACCAGGACGGAGCCACATCGGGATTAACCATGCCTAGCCCCAGCGCGCAAAAAGCTTTGATCCACCATGTCTATAGGAAAGCGGGCCTAGACCCCCAGAGCCCGGCGGACAGGCCGCAGTACATTGAAGCGCACGGCACCGGAACGCCTGCAGGCGGTAAGTCCTCTCTTCTGTCATGACACTTCCCCGCATACACTTTTGCAGCTTGGAATGAGCTCTGTTCTCGGTTACATGTGGCTGACCGTGGCCCCCGTCTTCTAGATCCGGTTGAAGCCGAAGCTCTCAGTACGGCGTTTTTCAGCACTGGCAGCGAGCCCAATGGTTGTCCCATTTACACGGGCTCGATCAAAACGGTTTTGGGCCACACTGAGGGCACGGCGGGCATTGCAGGACTCTTGAAGGTGGTCAAGGCGATGCAACATTCCACCGTGCCGCCCAATCTTCTGTTCAATGAGCTCAGCCCTGCTGTAGCTCCCTTTTATGGTAACGTCCAAATCCCGACTAAAGCCCTTCCGTGGCCGGAGGTTCCCGAAAAGCAGCCGAAGCGAGCCAGCGTCAACAACTTTGGCTTTGGAGGAACGAATGCCCATGCCATTCTCGAAAGCTACGAGATACAGAGATTTCCAGACGTTGCCAAATCCTCGGCCACCGTCCTCACGCCATTTGTCTTTTCGGCCGCGTCGGAAGAGTCGCTTCGCGCGAATCTGGTAGCGTACGTTGCTTATCTCGACGCGCATCCCGAGACGGACGTGCGTGACTTGGCCTACACGCTGCGAGAGCGCCGGTCTCTGCTTTCATACCGCATTTCCTTCTCGGCAACAACTGTGGACGAACTTAAGTCGGCAATTCAAGCCCGCTTGGTGGACACGGATAACACAAGTTTGGGTGTAAGAACCCGGGCGGCAGGGAGCGGCGGACCCTCAAGAATCCTCGGCGTCTTCACCGGCCAGGGCGCCCAGTACGCTCGAATGGGAGCGGAGCTCATGGAAAAGTCTGCCCTGGCTCGTCAGACCATTCAAGCACTCGAAGCCAACCTGGCTCAGCTCCCCCAAGAGGATCGGCCGACCTGGTCCCTTGAGGCCGAGCTGTCCGCTGATTCCTCTGTCTCTCGAATTGGAGAGGCGGAAATTTCGCAACCACTGTGCACGGCGGTCCAAATCATGATGGTCGATCTCCTCCGCTCTGCTAACGTACGATTCGACGCCGTCGTCGGCCACTCCAGTGGCGAGATTGCTGCAGCCTATGCCGCCGGCTTCCTCAGCGCCCGTGATGCCATTGTCATCGCCTACTATCGAGGACTGCACTGCAAACACGCTGCAAGCCCCAACGGTGGCATAAAAGGCGCCATGTTAGCTGCTGGCACCTCGCTCGAAGACGCCACTGAGCTATGTGAGGCTGAGGAGTTCGCTGGTCGCATCAACGTCGCGGCCAGCAACTCTTCCTCGAGCGTGACCATTTCCGGAGATGAGGATGCCATTGACGAGCTGGCGACGATCTTGGATGATGAGAAGAAGTTCAATCGGCGTTTGAGAGTTGATAAGGCGTACCACTCGAGGCATATGCTGCCCTGCTTCGACCCGTATGTGGCCTCGCTGCGAAATGCCGGCGTCAAGGCCTTTCTGAGCCACGGCCAATGCACTTGGTTTTCAAGCGTCTACGATGGCAGGCCAGTTGACCCGGCAATTGACATGCTTAGTGACGTTTACTGGGCCGAGAACATGACAAAGCCAGTGGCCTTCTCGCAAGCCGTCCAGGCCGCCGCCTCAGTTCTCGCTCAGGGCGACTATGCACAATTTGTGGCGCTCGAGGTCGGACCACATCCCGCCCTCGCCGGCCCAGCTACACAGAACATCCAGGAGGTCGTGGAGAAAAAGACTCCGTATCACGGAACCCTCCAGCGGGGCGGGGATGCGACAGTAGCCTTCTCCGTGGCTCTGGGATTCCTCTGGACACACCTTGACAGCACCGCGATCTGCCTAAGTAGTTGTGAGACTGCCCTGTCCGGTGATGACAAGCCACAACAACGTTTCAATGTTCTGAGCGATTTACCGAGCTACCAGTGGAAGCACGGGACAACCTACTGGGCCGAATCCAGAAGGTCTCGCCGCATACGGCTGCGGGATCAGCCGTACCATCAACTGCTCGGCAATGTGTCTCCGGACAGCGCTCCTCACTCCATGCGTTGGAAGAATGTCCTGAAGCCCAGAGAAATGACTTGGCTCGAGGGACATCAGGTGCAAAACCAGATTGTGTTTCCCGCGGCCGCATATGTTTCGACAGCAATTGAGGCGGCGCATTCACTTGCGGGCGGCAAGACTGTACGTCTCCTTGAGCTCAGCAACTTCCACATCCATAATGCTGTGATGTTTGACCAAAATGACACCGGCATCGAGGCCCACATTGAGCTCTCCAAAATCTCGGTAAACCAGGGCTCTGCCTCGGCCACGTTCACCTACTCCGCTGCTTTGGGAGGCGACTCGGCCGATCTCGCGCTCGCCGCCGACGGTGAACTCAAGGTATTCCTGGGCGACGACAGATCTCCTCTCACCCTCCTGCCCGAACGGCAACCTACGCCACCACATGTCATCCCCGTCGAGCCGAACCGCTTGTATGGCTTCATGAAGAGTCTGGAATACGACTTTTCTGGCCCATTCCGCTCTCTGGCCAAGCTCGAGCGTAAACTCGGCAAAGCGGCCTGTGTTGCCAACAAGGCGAGGGCGTCGATTTCGGACGCCAGCGACCTCCTGGTTCATCCAGTCGACCTGGATGCTGCCTTCCAGTCCGTCATGCTGGCCTTCAGCTATCCCGGCGATGACCAGCTACGTCTGTTGCATCTGCCCACAAGCATCGGCAAGGTCAGGGTCAACCCTGCTGTGCTTGCATCAAGAGAGTACGCTGAGGACGATTCCACGCTCATAGACTCGGTATGCAGTGCTGCAGACCGTTCGGCGCCTGGGGAAGGCTTCTCAGGCAGCGTCAATATGTACGCCCCTGGCCTCGCGCATGCGGCTGTCCAAGTGGATCAGGTCAGGTTCAAGCCCGTGGGCTCTGACGCCAGCAACGACCGGGATGTCTTTTACAAGATGCATTGGGTGCCGAGCAAGCCAGACGGCGTGGTCGCCGCGGCGGACGTGCCCATTACGAATCACGATCGCGATCTGATGTTTGTTCTTAGCCGCATTGCCGCGTTTTACCTAAGACAATTCGACGGCATGGTTTCCGAAAATGATCCCATCAGGTTCGAAAGCCCGCTTTGTCATTACCTCAACTATGCTCGACATATGACGGGCCTTCTTCAGCGTGGGGAGCACAAATGGGCCCATACGGATTGGGTGAATGATACGGAGCAAGACGTCCTAAACGATATTACCGCCAAAGGGTAAGTGAGAAGCCGCTTTGCAGCTTCGAGATGTCTGTAGCAGCCACTGATCGCTCTGTTGTAGGTTCATGGACAATTCGGACGTTAAAATTATGCTTCTCGTTGGCAAGATCATGCCTCGCGTCTTCAAAGGCGAAACGACCATGCTGGAACATTTCCGTACGTCTGGTCTCTTGGACGAGTACTATTCCAGCGGCTTCGGGACCAAGCAGACGACCATCTGGGTTGGCAATGTCATGAAGCAACTGACAAATCGCAACCCTCATTTGAGCCTTCTAGAGATTGGTACGTTTCTTGATCCTTACCTTATCCCGGCTCTCCGAACCTAATACAAGTCCTACTTAGGCGCTGGTACTGGCGGTGCTACAAAGAACATCCTCGGAGCTATCGGCCATGACTTTGACACTTACACATTCACCGATATCTCGTCCAGCTTCTTCGAGAATGCTGCCGAGACCTTCTCTGAGTGGCAGGGCCGTATGATCTTCAAGGTTTGCAACGCCGAAATTGACCCCGTCGAGCAGGGTTTCCAGCCAGGCACCTATGACGTTGTGATCGCATTTATGGTCGTCCACGCCTGCGCAAGTCTGGACAAGGCCGTCGCCAATCTCCGCAAGCTGCTCAAACCCGGCGGCCTCCTAGTTCTGGGAGAGGGAGCTAGCGACGGCGCAATGCAAGCCGGTGCCGGTTTCATATTTGGCACTTTGCCAGGCTGGTGGCTCGGAGTAGACGAGGGCCGCACCCTATCGCCTTTAGTGAACGCCTCCGAATGGGAAGTCATTCTCAAGGGCGCCGGCTTCTCGGGCATCGATACCATGTCGCCTCCCCAACTGTTCGATGCCTTTGGTATCACTCTCTTTGTTTCCACCGCGGTTGACAAGCACATCGAGTTCGCTCGGGATCCACTTGGTGCTACTACTAGTCCCGTGTACAAGAGAGTCGTTGTCCTAGGAGGACGAACGCCTCCGGTTTCCAACCTTGTTCAGAGCCTTCGGAGCGTGCTAGCACCGGTCGCAAGTCAAGTTCTCACGTACAAGTCTGTGGAGCAGTTGGATGAAACCGTGCTTGACGCCGAGTCGGTAGTCGTCAGTCTCGCAGACCTCGAAGAGCCTGTTTTCAAGGACCTCACATCAGAGAGGTGGTCTAAGTTCAAGAAGCTGTTTGTGGCGGAGAGAACTATCCTCTGGTTCACTTTGGGGCGACTTGAAGACGAACCGTATTGCAACATGACAGTAGGCTTTGGACGATCTGCCATGCACGAAGAGGAAGCACTGCGCGTCCAATATGTCGACGTTGCGGATATCCGCAACATTGACGCTCAGAAAATTGCCCAGTATCTTCTCCGATTTACGGCTCGCACTCTAGACAGTGAAGGCTTGCTCTACACCAAGGAGCCGGAAATCATCATCGATTCTCAGGGGAGGGAGTTGGTGCCGCGACTGTTCCCCATTAAGGACGCCAATGATCGTCTCAATTCCGTCACACGTCCCATATTCCACCAGGTCGACATTGGAAATTCCGTCGTCGAGTTGCAACAGGATAGCACTGGCCCTAGCCTACGGCAGCTGTCCCGTTACGAGACGTCCGAGGAGCTCGCCCCTGGGGAAGCGTTCAGGTATGTAAAATGACTATTTGGTCTTCGAACACTTGCTGACGTGACATACATCTGCAGCGGTGATACTATTCGGCTCCAAGTCACTCACTCCGTGGCATCTGCCCTGCGAACACCCGCCGGCTACCATTTCCTCGTCCTGGGCGTGGATGAGGCCGGCACTCGGTATCTCGCACTTGTCTCTGCTCTGACTTCTGTGCTCAAGATCCCCAGGGAGTCAACTGTGCAATGCGATGCCTTCGGCGTCTCGGAAGCCACCTACCTCTCGCTCACAGCTGCCGAGCTCATCGCCATGGCCATTGTCGACCCTCTCTTTGCAGGCCAGAGACTGGTACTCCACAACGCCTCAGATGATGTCGCCCAGGGCATCCTTAGACAGGCCTCGTCCAAAGGCGTTCTTGTAACGCTCACGACGGATTCCACAGACCCCACAAGGTCGTCTTTGAGCCCCAGTATCAAGCTCCCATTGAATATTGGACGCTCCGAGGCGGCCCAGCTACTGCCTGCTGACGTTGCTTGCTTTGCCGGCTTCTCCAGCCTGGACCATTGTGAGAATGAGCTGACGATACTTTCTTGCATTCCACCACATTGCCGTAAGGAGGACAGCCGCACACTTTATTCCACATGTGGCATCGAGACAGGCTGTTCCAAAGCCATTCTTGGTCAGAATTTACGGCGAGCCGTTCGCTACGAAAGCAGTAGAGACTCGTCACTGCCCGTCAAACCAGTTAGTCTCGCATCATTCGCCAACGGAGAGCGTCCAGATGATCCGTTGGCCATCGTCGACTGGACGTCATCGCTCGCATCACTGGCCACGCGGGTTTCACGGCTCGAATCAAAGCAGCTTTTCAAGGGAGACAAGACTTACTGGCTGGTCGGCCTATCTGGAGCGCTAGGCATCTCTTTGTGTGACTGGATGATTGAACGAGGCGTGCGCTATCTCGTTCTCACAAGCAGAAACCCCAAGATTGACCCGCGCTGGATCGAAGACCATAGGAGCAATGGAGTTACCATTGAGATATTACTATGGTGTGTTGGCTTCCATCAACTTTTATTCCTCCCTTATGTGTCTGACTAACGAACCTGCACAGCGACGTGACCGACGAAAAGGCCATCAGGGCTGTCCATCAAAAAATCGTCAACACACTCCCTCCCATTGTAGGTCTCCTGAACGGTGCAATGGTTCTGAGAGATGTTTCTGTCCGTAATATGGAGTTTGAACATGTTATGGACGTCACCAGACCAAAGGTGCTGGGAAGTATACACCTCGACCGCATCTTCTACCAAGTCGATCTCGACTTCTTCGTCCTCCTCTCCTCTATCAACTGTGTGATTGGAAATGTCGGTCAAGCTAATTACGCTGCGGCAAACATGGGTATGGTCGGTGTGGCAGGGAACCGAAGGAAGCGCGGCCTCCGTTCATCAGTCGTAAACGTTGGCGCCATCATTGGTGTGGGCTACATCACGCAGTCAGCCCGCCAGCTCGACTTGACAGTGGCCAAGACGGCCATGATGCATCTGTCTGAGCAGGACTTCCACCAGATCTTTGCCGAATGCATGGAGGCCGGCCACCTTGACAATCCTAGCGGGCCGGAGATATCGACTGGCCTTCTACCCCTCACGCCTGAATCAACACACATACCCCCGTGGTACTCAGACCCCAAGTTCACCCGCTTTCGTATCCAGAAGCCGTCAGCCAGCAGCAATACTACAAAGGAGAAGGTAAACTCGGCCTCTATCCAAGATCTTCTTCAGGCGTGTCGGTCCGAGCAGGATGTACTTCAGGTCGTCAAGCAGGCTTATGGCGCCCAACTACGGAGGATCCTCCAGGTGTCCACGACGGACGACGACCTGATGATGATGCGGGGTGCAGAGCTTGGCTTTGATTCCCTCATCTCAGTTGATGTGCGATCCTGGTTCCTGAAAAATTTCCAGGTCAGCATACCCGTGCTGAAGATCATGGCAAACGATGTCCGCATGTCCAGCCTGGTTGAGTCGGCAGCCGAGGGGATCCCGGCCGACTTGATCCCTCAGGTACAGCAAAATGGCGCACCGAGTCCTCCCTCGACCAACAGCCCCAGCAGTGTTCCAAGTAGCGCACGCTCTACTTCTCCGAGCACTGTTCCTTCCGAACCTCCGTCAACGCCTCCCGAGATTCAGCTTACTCCAGAGCTTAAAGCTGGTAGTAGTGTCGTCGTCAACTGGGACATCGAGACGCGCCCGCCCGAGCCCGACACTATGCCTCGACTATCGGGTGGCCCCCCTCCCAAAGCCAAGCCCGAGGTTATCCTCCTCACTGGTTGCAGCGGCTTGCTAGGACACCACCTGCTCAACGCCCTCGTAGCGCTGCCATCGATCCGCAAGATCATCTGTGTGGCGGTTCGACGACTATCCGAGCGCCTAGAGACCAAACAGCTGCCCCCTCCGAGTAGCCGCATCGTCTACTATGAGGGCGACCTTACGCAGCCCAGGTTTGGTCTCGCAGACGACGAATGGGCCTTCATCTTTAATGAGGTTGACGCAGTCATCCACAACGGCTCCGACACGTCCCACCTGAAGTACTACTCGGCTCTGCGCCAGGCCAATGTTGAGTCTACAAAGCAGCTGGTCGGGGCTTGCTTGCGGCGCATGGTGCCGATTCACTACGTCTCGTCCGCTGGTGTGGCGCTCTTCGCAGAGCTTGAGGCCTTCCCACCCATATCGTCCACGAAGACGGGTAAGAAGCCGCCGCCCGACGGCGCCCACGGCTACATGTGTGGAAAGTGGGTGTGTGAGAGCATGCTGGAACGCGTCCACGCAAAGTACGGGCTGCAGGTGGTTATCCAACGACCGTCAACCATTATCCGCGAGGGTGACGACGCTGAAGTCGAGCGCGCCAGTTTCGATTGGGTCAACGCGCTGCTCCACTATGCGCATAAGACGCAGACAGTGCCACGGGTTGACCACAACGCTGGCGCGTTCGACCTGGTCTCCGTTCAGACTTGTTGCAATGATATGGTTCGGGAGTTACTACGGGATATGTCTGGTGAAAAAGGGATCACCTACGTGAACAACGTTGGTGACGTCGTCATTCCTATGGCCTCGATGGCGGACATCGGGCTGGGGAGGGTGGGTGCACGGTACAAAGTGGTGCCGATGGAGGACTGGACGAAGGGAGTCGTTACGGCGGGCATGCACCCTGCCGTGGCTGCGCTTATTGAGACATTTGATGAGCCTGGAGTTGAGAAGTACCCGACGCTGCTTAAAGCGAAGGAAGCATGAATGCTGTTGGACGGTGAGGTGTGCAGTAAGCGGTGGCATATCATGTCGGGGGTTTGTGGAAATATATCGTTAATATATGTTAGATATAGGGGGTATTAGTTATGTTACTCTATTCCGCTAATTACGTAGTTTTTGTCAGATATAGAGGTAACCTTTCCGTATATGGGGTGCGCTACGCAACCCCCCATTTAGCTGACATTAGTTGTATTATTGTATTCAGCTAGCTACTTATGTTATAGCACGCGTACAACTTTAAGTAACGCAAGCCACGGAACATAGTTCTGTTTAACTGAATGATAAGGGGGGCACGGACCAGAAGAATAATCTGAAAATTTCCGAACTGCACCTGGAGTTGGGGGGGAATTCACGAAGCTGAATAAACATCTTGGTCAGACCTGCCAAGAAGGACCAGCCATTTTCAGCGAAAAAAATGTGGAGGTGGCTGGTTCCGAAAGACCCAAACGGTTTGCTGAAACTGATTCTGAGTCCCCACAAGTCGGCGGTGCTGAAAGTTCCCGAACTACCCCAAAATGTCCAAAACCGCAGGTTTGAACTCGAGAACACGCTGCAAATGAGCGGCCAAACGAAAAATTTCTTTTTCAATTGGGCTCCGTGTTAATTATCCTGTCGATAATGTCTTGAAATCAGGTTTTGGTGGTCACTTAACTCATGGAGATGGCTTTGATTCCGGTCTTTAGCCGTGAAAATTAGATGCAAGAGGAGGGGTCATTGTCGCAGCCTTTCCCTCACAGATTCAAAAGGCTCTCTGGAGTCTATCGTGTACGGAGGCATGTAGGGGTGGCTGTGCTCTCACCTGACGATGCGGTAACCCTACTAAGCCGTGCCGAACGGCCCAGAATGCGGGCTTATTTTCGTCTTTATTTTCTCAACAAGCTTGCTAAGAACATCACAGTCAGTCACTTGAATTGTTCTCGACCTAAACAGCGGCATGGCTGATCCGTTCGGGATCATTGGTGTTATCGGCGTCGCGACCCAGATCATCCAGATCGGCGTCCAATTTGGACTGGACTGGAAAGATGTGCCAGCCGACGCCAGGAGCTTCATCAACGAGCTTCAAGCTTTGAAAACAGTCCTATGCGAGACAAACATGAACATCGTCCTCAACCAAGACTTTGGGGACGCGTTTCATGGCCGGCATTCCACTTTACTCTCGCAACTTGGAGCTGCTACACGGACTACAGACACTCAACTTATGCTGTCAGCCTGCCGCGGAGAATTGGAAAAGCTGCTCAAAGATTTGAAGAAGCGAGCTCAAGGCCATCGACTAGGTTGGGAACAGATCAAAGGAGCCTTCCTCGCAAAGAAAACGCGGGAGGCTGTCGAGAATCTCCATCGACAATGCCAGAAGTTGAACAGTATGATGGCAATCGATGCTCTTGCCCTTGGAGCAAGCATCCACAAAGAAGTCAAGGAGGCGAGGAAGGAGCAGCAAGATTGGCACATCGCTCAGGTAAAAATGAATTCTGCCATAAAGGAAGGCGTAGATAGATCGCGCGACTGCCAAATTAGTCGAGAAGCTGCTATACAGCAAAGCGTCATTCTCGATTGGCTTACCCCGGTTGACTATGTTCCTCAACAGAACGACTATCTCAGTCGCCGACAGGCAGGAACCGGACAATGGCTTCTAGACTCGAAAAAGTTCCAAGAGTGGCTGGAGACTGGGAGAAAGACGCTATTCTGTCCAGGCATTCCCGGTGCAGGAAAGACGATTCTCGCATCCATCGTGGTCAACGACCTTACTACGCGGTTTTCCGGTGACCCAACGATTGGCGTTGCGTACATCTACTGCAACTTCCGGCGGCAAGACGAGCAGAAGGTGGACAACTTGCTCGCCAGCCTGCTAAAACAGCTGGCCGAGAGACGGTCTTCTCTACCAGGAACGGTGAAAGATCTTTATGATCGCCACAAGGCCAATCATACACGGCCTTCGCTCGACGAGATCTTGACAGTCCTCCAGTCTGTGCTTGCGCTATATTCCAGAGTCTTTATTGTCGTTGACGCACTCGATGAATGCCAAGTATCTGATGGGTGTCGAATGAAATTCCTATCCGAGATCTTCGGCCTCCAGGCCAAGAGTGGACCGAATATCTTTGCGACTTCCAGATTCATCCCGGAGGTCACTGAGAAATTCAAGGGAAGCACGACATGTGAAATCCGTGCCCATGATGAAGATGTCCGAAAGTATTTAGACAACCAGATATCACAGTCGGGCCTGAAGTTATTACAGACCTACTGTGAAGAGATCAAAGCTGAGATCACAAAGGTAGTTGAGGGAATGTAAGTTCTTGCCTCCCTGTTACACGAGAAGGAGCAAGTAACATTTGGATAGGTTCCTCCTCGCGCAGTTGCATTTCGAAGCTGTGAGAACTAAAAAGACACTCAAGAAGATGAAAGACGTGTTGAACAACCTCCCGACTGGACCGAAAGCATACGACCATGCTTACGAAGAAGCTATGAAGAGGGTCATGGGTCATGATCCGGATTCTGAGGAGCTGGCTAAGCAGGTCCTATCGTGGATCACCTGCGCAAAAAGACCACTCACCACGTTGGAACTTCGGCATGCGCTTGCCGTAGAAGTTGGCGAATCTGGACTAGACGAAGATAATCTTCCGGACATCGAAGACATAGTCTCGGTATGCGCGGGATTAGTCACTATCGATGAAGAAAGCAAAATAATCCGATTAGTCCACTACACGGCTCAAGAATATTTCGACCGAAGACAGAAAGATTGGTTCCCGAATGCGGAAAGGGACATCGCAAATATCTGCATTACCTATCTCCTCTTTGATACCTTTGAGATTGGGGTTGAATCCGATAGAGAGATCCAGGCACTATTAGAGCGGAATCCTCTTTATGACTATGCTGCTCGGAACTGGGGACATCATACTCGTGCAGCTTTGATATGGGATGGGTTGATTTTCGATTTCCTTGACAGTGAGACTAAGGTTTCCAGTTCTAGCCAGGCGCTGCTGTTGCTTGCTGAAGACTATGGCTACAGGTTCCACAGTCCCGGCCTCCGAAGCGGAATTACAGGCATACACCTTGCCGCTTTTTTTGGACTGGAGAAAGTGGTGAAGGACTTGCTTAAGGGCCGTCATCCAGACCCCAGGGACTATTACGGAAGGACGCCGTTATCTCTTGCGGCGATGCAGGGTTACGAGGCAGTGGTCGAACTGCTTCTAGCGAATAATCAAGTCGACCCGGACTGTCAGGATGTAGAGGGACGGACGCCACTGTCTCTCGCAGCGGGGAGTGGGCAGGTGGCGGTCGTCGAGAGGCTGCTGGCGAACGACAGAGTCAACCCAAGCTCACACGACGACGACGACATATTGGATCGACAGACCTGGGCCGTACAGGGCCAGTCCCAGGTACCGCTCAGGCTACTGCTGCCCGCTTATGGCAAAGTCGATCTGGATGAGAAGAAGACTTATGGCGGGTTTACGGACATATGGACACCGCTGTTCTATGCGACTGACCATGGACACGAGGCGGTCGTTAAGCTGTTACTGGCAGACAACCGAGTCGACCCAAACTTCAAGGATAGAAATGGACGGACGCCACTGTCCGTAGCGGCAATGAGAGGGCACGAGGCGGCGGTGAAGCTGCTCCTAGCGAATAGCCGGGTCAGCCCTGGCTTCAAGGATATACACGGACAGACGCCGCTCTTACTTGCCGCAAGGAACGGGCACGAGACGGTGGTCAAGCTGCTGCTGGCGGATGACCGAGTTGACCCGGATTCTAAGGATAAAACCGAACAGACGCCACTTTTTTTCGCAGTAATGAGACGGCACGAGGCGGTGGTCAAGATGTTGCTGGCGGATGACCGAGTCGACCCGGATTCTAAGGATATAAACGAACAGACGCCGCTGGGATTTGCAATGGAATTAGCATTCAACAAGGAGGCCAATCTGCTGCTGACAAACGACGGAGTCGACCCAGACTTTGGTAACGATGACACAGTAACACCGCTGTCGACAGCAGCATTGAATGGGCCCGAGGCGGTAGTAAAGCTGCTGATCGAGAGTGGAGCTGACCCGGACTTAGACGTGTGGGGATACACGCCGCTGGCTTATGCCGTCAAGAACGGGCACGAGACCATCGTCCAGTTACTGCTTACCACGGGTAAGGTCGACCCCGATTCGAAGGACGACTATGGTGGGACACTGCTGTCGTGGGCCGCCTGTAAAGGGCGCGAGGCCCTCGTCCGGCTGCTACTTGCCACCGGCAAAGTTGACGCTGACTCGAAAGATAACGACCGTCAAACGCCGCTCTCTTGGGCCGCCGCTGGAGGGCACGAGGCCGTGGTCAAGCTGCTGCTTTATTCAGCCAAGGTCGACGCTGACTCGAAACATAACTACGGTCAGACGCCGCTATCTTGGGCCGCCGAAAGAGGGCATGAGGCCGTGGTCAAGCTGCTGCTTTACTTAGACAAGGTCGACGCTGACTCGAAGGATAACGAAGGTCGGACGCCGCTATCTTGGGCCGCCGCTGGAGGGTACGAGGCCGTGGTCAAGCTGCTGCTTGATACGGGCAGAGTCGGTGCCGACTCGAAGGCTACTGGAGACTCGGGCCGGACGCCGCTGTCGTATGCCGCCGCGAATGGACACGCGGCTGTCGTTAGGTCGCTGCTTAACAAGGGAGTCGCGGCTGACTCGAAAGATAACGATGGCCGGACGCCATTGTCCTGGGCCGTACGGAAGCCGCTCAAGGCTTTTGTCTCGGTTAGACCGAGTAAGCATTTCGTCTTGGGTAGTGAGAGTGACGATTTCGTCTCGGGTAGTGAGAGTGGGGATTCCGTCTCGGAGAGTGAGAGGGAGCCCAGTAACCCAAGCAACGATAACGGGTACGAGACGGTGGTCAAGCTCCTGCTTGAGAAGGGCGTCGACCCGGACTTTAAGGATAACGACGGTCGAACACCACTATCGTGGGCCGCCGGGAATGGTCGCGACGCAGACGTTAAGCTGCTCCTTAATACGGGCAAAATCGAGGCCGACTCGAAGGACAGGGGGAGTCGGACACCGCTGTCGTATGCCGCCGAGAATGGGCATGAGGCCGTCGTCAGGCTGCTGCTTCATACTGGCAAAGCTGAACCTGACTCGAAGGATAGCAGTGGTCGGATGCCGCTATTGTGGGCCGCCGCAAGAGGGCATGAGTCCATCGTTAAGCTGTTGCGGCCTGGGGCTATAATCAATATGTCTGCCGTTTCCACCGTAATTTATGACGGATCGGGTATTTTTCACTATATACGTCGCAAGTAGGGCATGCAAGCCATGTAAACTTATAGCTCTCATCCGTGTTCCTGCATCTCCAGCTCGATGATATGTCCGTTCTCAATAAATTCCCGCGTCGCGTAATAATATATACGCGGCCTCCAATTCCAATTAACTTTCGACCATTAAGTAGCCATGGCGCAGCACTCGGCCAGAGACTCCTCGTTAAAGATCCTGTGCCATACTTTGGAAACGTGACGTGAAAATTTGACCGTGCTCGCGTACTGTCATGTACCTTAAGAACACCAAAATCCTGCCCCTATTCTCTTTTCTCTTCAGTGTTCTTCGGGAAGTCAGGATGCTGCCGTTCACAGCTTGGATTTCGCGTATCTCCATCTATAATTGCAAGCTACCTTTTAAATATTTGTCCGAATTTTGGAATTCATCATCTGTCCCGATATCGGCTATATAAAGCTTTTATATCGCTACTAGCCAACGAACCTCTAAAAGAACTGCCACGTAACTATACGGGCCAGCTGTGTCTATCCTGTCTTTTATGGCAGGACCAGCCGTATTCTACGGGCTGGTAAACGGGCTACTAACGCTCAAATCAGATACTATCCTTGGACTTAATAATCAATATGGCTTACACCGTACCTTAAAGGCTTTATTCCACTCCCATCTCCCTTATAGCTCGTAACGTAATTAAGAAGATTTTGCTATTTATTAAACAAACCTTCATTTTTCTATGCGTATTTAACCTTTTTAATTTAAGCCATTCCTATAACTAAACCTAAGGCTATAATGTAAAATATATAACACTCCGCTAGATTCAACCTCTAAGGTCAAATCGCGCCGGCCGCTTTAAACGGCTGTAACGATTTTCTTCCTAATTCTTTACGTTCCTCTTATCCATCGATGATACATATTATTAACCAACGTCTTTGCCTTTCGTCTTACCCCTTCCAAGAAATTAATCGTACTTATCGCCAGAATCTAGAAGAAATTTTACAGAGACTCTATCACAGTTAATAATTGACCATATATAACGTTATTGCTAGCAACGCAATAGCGGCATCCCTTCAGCGACAGACTCCGGTTAACGGCAAACATAATATACGTTATCCAACTTAATAATAACTAAAGCTAATCGTATGCCGAATAACCAATAATACCCTTAATACTACCGCGAACACTATCGCCGTCCTTTAACTATCCTCCCAAGTCGCCGAATTCGTCAGCACTACTGCTGGCGCCACGAGAAAAAAAAACCGTATCCGCGAAGAAATCCGGGCTTGCGAACAAATCCTCCAACAGCTCAATAATAAGGCGGACGGTTCAAACGAAGGCAAGGCGTGGTCGGACATAATCAAGACCCTCGAGCCACCCGGCGCACCGCTGGGACACTTGGCAGTTACATTGACCGCATTGAAATAAAGCTCGGGCGTCAGGTGCGAGAAGGCGGTCGACCGGAATGGAGGCGATCGTCCTCTTCGGCGTATCCTTCGCCAGGCAGCGAAAGCCAGGGGCCGGGGCCACCAACTGCTTCTTAGGCTGTGACCTACGAGAGGCGTCATTTTCATTTCATCTTGTCTACGCTATCGTATTCGGCCCTTTATCGCCCGCAGGAAGATAAGGATCCATGGATGGCCAGAGCGGCTACTCGTTTTGGGAAGGACGCAAGGCCCGCAAGGCAGACAAGATGGCGAAGGGCGTCGGGCGTCGGGAGGTCATATCGCAGGCGGGGGCGGCGTCGAGCGCAACCGGGACTAGCCTGCCACCGACAGCGAACTAAGGGCGACGCAAAACCCGTTAGGTATGGAAGGGCCACAGAAAGGCAGGGCGTCTATTCGACTTCAAAAAAGTGTGTTAGAAAGCCAGCAGAAAAAATACGTAAAAAATACCAGCACTGCCTGAGGAAACCGCTATACCATCCCTCAATATCAAGGCAGCCTAAAGATACTCTTATCACGTATCCCCCCCCCATAAAAGAAAAAGAAAAAGAAAAAGAAAAAGAAAGGCCCGAAATGGTAATATAAAGGGATCATAGCGCGCGGCCAACAAATAGCAAAATGGGGGCTTGGTATCTGGCTTCGTGCGTTGCTGGTAGGCTATAGCTCATAGCCATGGCGGCGCCCAGGCTGAAGCCCAGAACACCGTCGAAGGGTCCATCATCTCTGATGAATTCGTCTAAGTGATGAAAGGCTTCACGCATTTCTGATGGCGTGAAAGCCGGTGGCATGTGACAAGGACGGCCCGTTCGCCCAGGCCAGGACCGCTGCACAACCAAACTTCAGTACGACAATCCGACAAGCGTAGGCGATTTTCAGACGGAATATCTTACCAGGTCCTCTCCCACAGCTGGCCGCTCCACCGAGTAAGACAAACTGACAGCTTGGGCCCAGTTCCCTAATGAGTGGACGTAGCTCTCCTCGAGCATGCAAGATGACGCACCGAGGTCGTGCAACGCCAGGATTTTCATTTTCGATGCATAGCAGAAAGAAGATGGAACTTACTATGGTAGACGCGTCAAAGAGACCAAGAAAACTGGGACCCAGTGACCCTACCAACAATGTGTCCGCGACGAGGTTAGCACGACCAGCGGAATTAAGTACTCGCGCGGAACTTTCCGCGAGTTCTGGTGAGGAAGGATGTTAGTGTCGTAGTCAAGAATTCCAAGAATTGACCATATATAACGCTATTGTTAGCAATGCGGTAGTGGCGTCGCTCTTGGGACGGTTACCAGGCATATGCTTGTCGGGAGTGAAATGCGCGACTTGAAGAGTATGCTCTTATTGCGGATCTTTCCTAGTTCAGGACCTTTGCGGATGCCGTCTCCAAAAGCCACGTTCCGACGACCAAGGCGCAGCTTCGGGGATTCCGGTGTTGAACAAGCTTCCAGTATAGCTTTCTTCGTTTGCCATAATAGGATAGAGAGTTTGCCACAAAGGTGGTTGACACAAAAATTAGCGCACGTTCGAGACAACTTGATTTATTTGAGGCACTGCGCCAATTTTTGTGTCACCTACCCGCGACTTTGCCGATATCTGCGAATCACTGCGTGTCATTCACTAGCGAATCAACTCCAACGTCAACAGCAACTGCCGTCGTGTAGGAGCATATTGCCTGATCAGGACTTTGCAATCAGGCAAGCATCAGCTAGCTTGAGTCACCACTTCGCAGACGGGCGGCACGGCAGCAAGTTGATGGGGCTATCGTGCTAACGTACTCGGCCGCATCTACAACCAGCAAATCGATCAATATCGCCTGTTTCAACAACCGGACCCTTGAACCCACCGTCGTAAAGGAGTAAAGCTATCGGGCCACCACTGCGTATCACCACGGTGGACGCTTTGTGGTGGACGCCTTGTGGTGGACGCCTTGTGGTGGACGCTCTGTGAGATGACGGCGATCGTGAGATTAGCTCAGACGTCGCCATCGGGCAACGCTTCTGCGCTACAGTTCTTGCCCCGCAGGCCGCCTTGCTTGTTCATTCGACTCTGCCAATCTCCTGGACCATGGCCGCCATAGCTCCGTCAACTGGCTTCTTCCCAACGGCGAAGCGGTCGGCGTGTGATCGGTGCCGGAAGTCCAAGCTACGCTGTCCACCCAGAGAGGGCGACAATGAGCCTTGCGAACGCTGTGTCCGAGCAGGGGCGGAGTGTTTCACAGGCTATACTCAGCCACTTGGTCGTACTAGTAAAGACAGGAGCAACGGGCAGATTGACCGGCAGCGGCAAGCTCAACCGCCGAAAATTCGAAATGACGTTCTCCAAAGCCGTTCTTCATTGACAGCTCAACAATCTAGCAAGCATACAGTCGTCAGCACGGCCGTGTCCTGGCTACCGGCGGACGCAAACCACTCGTACCAATTACTCACGGAGGAGGATGTCTGGCCCACTCCACCAGGAGAAGAACCGGAAACTAGGAACGACGTCTTTGGGGCATTCTTGCGGTCTTCTGCGGAGCAAGAGGCTCTGGTTCACGCTGACATACCTCGTTCTACTGGTAGTGGTCATCAAATCGATGACTTTCTTTTTCCAGATTCCAACATTCTTTTCAATCCTCCAACTCCCCCTGGAACGAGTTCACCCGGCAAACCAGATGGCAGCCCGCAGATGGTCGACCACCAGCTTATGCACACCTTTGGTCATAATATCGGCAGCATGCTGTCTGCGACTGAATGCGACCTTCAGCTTTCACAGCTTGATGCCGACCTGTGCCAACAAATACGAAACTGTTTGACAGTAGCTGAACAGACACACATTGTGCCATTGGAAAATCCAGGGACCGCACAGCAACGCCGCATATCTGAATATATTGATGCAGACTCGGTTGCCAGCTCCAATGCCATTAGCAAGGCGCTTTGCAGCACTCAGCAATACGGGGCCATTCTTCAATCGTATGCCGACAAAAGTTTGTCGTCGGCAAGGCCAAGCGCCGAGCGGTCGTCTTTCCTTGGTGGTTCGCAGGCTCCCATCAGCTCGGTCTGCGGCCTGCATCTACTATCATCGTACTGCCGCATCGTAACGTTGTTCGATTACCTCCTCGTCAACCTATACGAGCAGCTGAGCAACCGCCCTGACCCACCCAGTGCTCGCTCGTCCGTACCGCAGCTGCAGAGCCTTCCTGGTCTGCAACTCGGTGGATTCCAAGTCAACCACCGAGGCCTTCAAACCCGGATCTTGATACAGGCTGTCCAACACCAGTTCAAGCTGCTGGAAGGCATTCTGGGCCTACCTACTGAGCTCCGAGTGACAGGGCACCGAATCGATACCTCGAGAGGCCTGCTTGCGGACGATGCTTCCCGGAGGTTACTGCATGCGGTTGCAATCCAGCAATTAAGAGGACATGATGAAGGGCACGCAGACGACCAAGCAGCGTTGGGATCTGTTGCATCGTTACGAGACAATATCGCGAAACTGCAGTCTCTTTCTGAATCTGACATAATAACGCCGTAGGAGGATATGAAAAGCGGAAGATAGCATTATAGAAATGATAGCGATAGATCAACAATAAATTACATGTACAGTTAAACAGCCCTACAGCTCGTCCCTCAGCCTGCTGTAGCGGTTTAAGGATAAGTTGAGAATCACTACGTCATTTAAGCATACATACACCAACCATACTATATTATCTGCCGGAAGGCGACAAGGGAGTTAGCTGCAACAATTTTTTTGCGGGTCATTGGCTTAACAGAAGTGAATTAACGCTGAAGCGTACTGTAGCCCCCTAGAAGGCCCACTGAAGCTTTTTCTGTGGAAGCTGATTGGGTTAATGTGGCGAATAATAAAAGAGTGCTACCCTACTTCAAAAAATTTGTTGCAACTAGACTAACTCCTTGTCGCCTTCCGGCGGATAGTACGCCTTTTACTATGGTAGTTGCCTCCGGCGGCCACTGTGGGGTGCCTGTGGTGTGCTGCTCGCTTCCCGTGGACGGAAGCGTGGGGATCCCTCCATTCGCCCTGCGGCGGGCGCGCAAGCCATAGGGGAGGGAGGCTCTGTACGCTAAAGGCTTTGACCAATGGGAATTTTTGTTATGCCTTCAGCCACACCTGAGGGGAGTCTCACCTGCGACTTTTCAACTCAATCAAACCTTCGCTAGATAATTTAATTCTGATATTTAATAGCGAAGCTTTGCAATTGAGAATCGATCTGTTCCTCAACACCACGTATATATAAATTGGAAAAAAAAGTTGGCGGCCGTTCGACATCAAAGTTTAGACTTCTGTCGGAGATCTTCATCATGCCTGCACGAGCTGGACGTTCATTGGCCCTCGATGAATACGACAAAGACAAATTCCGCCATCCGTAATATTTTCGGGGGCCCCTGCCTGTGGTCCCCCTTGCTTCTTGAAAAAAGATCAACAACCAACAACACTTCCCGGCATCTACCTACTTCTCGAAATTCGTCGTCTACGACAAGCTGCTGCGTCATGCTAGTGTATTATTCTCCACTCACCCTTCGACGGCGATAGAAAGCAGCCAGACAAGCTCATTTCCTCTTCAGCCGAGCGATCCCTTTCATACCACCGGCAAGATGAGCAGTGCTACGACAGCCACACAACACTTGACCGGCAGCACCAAGCTCGACGCACTCAAGCAGCTCGAGGCGGAGCCGAAGAAGCTGTCGGGAATCAACCTGTACTCCCGTTTCGCCTTCGCCGGTGCCGTCTGCTGTTCCATCACCCACGGAAGCCTCACTCCCGTCGATGTGTAAGTGGCGCCTTTTCTTGCTCAGGAGCATCGCGAAGAATCGAAAAGACGGATTTGAAGAGCCTGGATATCAACTTGGTGGACTCGAAGAGACGGGGTTGAAGAGCTAGGATATCAGCTTGATGAGAGATGGAAAGCCGCATTGAACCGAATGTCCGGACAATGAGGCGACTGACACGTGCCATTGAACAGCGTCAAGACCCGTATCCAGCTCGATCCAGTCACCTACAACCGCGGCTTGATAGGCGGTTTCCGCCAGGTCATCCAGAATGAAGGTGCTGGCGCCCTTCTGACCGGCGCTGGTCCTACCTTTGCGGGTTACTTCCTGCAGGGGGCTTTGAAGTTTGGTGGTTACGAATTCTTCAAGCAGCAGTCTATCAACACGATAGGCTACGAGAACGCTAGGAACAACCGCATCGCAGTCTATTGTGTTTCGGCCGCCTCCGCTGAGTTCTTCGCCTCCATTGCCCTCTGCCCACTCGAGGCCACCCGTATCCGATTGGTGTCTGAGCCTGGCTTCGCCAATGGCCTTGTCTCCGGTTTTACCAAGATCGCCCGCCAGGAGGGCATCGGCGCTTTCTACTCTGGTTTTGGTCCCATCCTCTTCAAGCAGTACGTTCAGCCAAGCCCAATCCGCTTTCTGTTGCTCACATAACTTTAGGGTCCCATACACGATGTGCAAGTTCGTCGTCTACGAGAAAGTCGCCGAGCTCGCCTACAGCAAGTTCTTCGACAAGGAAAAGACTGGCGACGCCATGCAAACCGCCATCAACCTTGGTTCCGGTCTGATTGCTGGCTTCGCCGCCGCTACCGTCTCCCAGCCAGCCGACACCATGCTTTCCAAGATCAACAAAACCAAGGGTCTCCCAGGCGAGAGCACGACCAGTAGACTTATCAATATCGCTAGGGAACTTGGCTTCCGTAAATCTTTCAGCGGTATTGGTGCTCGCCTGTTCATGGTTGGCGCTCTGACGGCCGGCCAGTTCGCCATCTACGGTAAGTATCCAATGGTTGAAGCCGTATGGGAACATTCAGCGATGATGGCTAACACATCCCTCTTCGGCAGGTGACCTCAAGAAGGCCATGGGAGCTGTAAGTCACACACCTCCTTGAATCTTGTAGAGATTGCGAGTCAAGACAGAGCCGCTGACCCTTTTCGCTAGGTTGGAGGTGTAGAGATCGCGAAATAGGCGACTGCGAAAGACAAGGCGCGGATTGGTGCATTTCAATAGAGAATAGAGATCCTCGGGAGGGTCCTGAGGTAGTCGGTGCATTCCCCGGGCTGGGAGCCGCACGGCATCTGTGTCGTCTTCGTTGCCAGGCTCCTTGCATTCGTGCTGGGGTTTCTTAATTTACAAAGGCGCACGCAAATACCCCTGCGCAACATGTATTCATATTTTTCTTCTCCTCTCAGAGAACTATCTCTCGAGCGGCTCAAGGGGTCTTAGATTTTTGCTAGAGAAGAACTGTTCCCGCATACCAACGACTAGCATATATTGCAATCAACTACGACGTGCTAAATCTGGGACTGCCACCAACCACAACCACCTCCACGACTAGCAAATATGTATAAGGTGTACTTAGTAAGCAAACTGTCCGTGGAGAGTACGAACCCGTCATCGTCGTGGGTTGGTGTACATTCGTCTGCATGGGTCCGCCGCTTCTCCTGATTAGGGGGGTCCGTGGTATATCCAAGAGGTTGATCGCGCCGGCAAACCCTTCCTCATCCTCATCCGTGTGGTTCAGCCACGCTGTAGAGCGCTTAGCGGCCTCCTCATCGCTAATCGCCGCTAATAGGTGTTCCTCCTCTTCGGCGACAAATAGGAATAAGGGATCGACATTGGTGATGAGGTCTGCTTCGTAGCAAGACGGTAGTACTGTTTGAGTGGGTCAAGGTGAGGGTTCGGCTGTAGTTCTTCTGCCGGCTCGTAGTCTTGCTGTATATCACGGTTTCGGTACTCCATCCGCCGGACCCCCTCTATCATCGGCTTCGCAGTAACCACCCACTCAATCTGATATTTTCCAAGCGGACTTCGAACCACTTGCGGTCGGAGTTCTTAATAAATGCGTTGGCCAGCTGCTGTTACTCAGGCTCCTAGGGATCTCGCTGCCACAGCGTTGCAGTTGATCGGTAGGCTATCTTCTTGCCCCGGCGTTTGCCTCGTTTTTGAGAGTCTGCTTTCGTCTTACCGTCGGGGGGTAGGTATATGATAATCGCGATAAAGGTGGCCAAGGGCGTCCTGGAGGCTATCGGCGCTGAAGGATTCCTGTCGCGGAATAGGGGTAATTGGCTTAGTCATCAAGCCCCTGGGAACTGTACTATGGTAAGCGCCCCGCAACAATGTTGTTCCGGGGCTCCCACACTATATATAGAGCTTTCTAGCCACCACTCCCTAGAGCCCTGATCAAGCATGTCAATTTACACTTTCCACACCTTATGCAACCTTTCCTGGCGATCAGCCTAACTGTGACAATTCTGATAGAAGGGCGTTTCAGTTGAGCGCAGATCTTACAAGCCCACTTCCGATCGCCATTTTTCTGTATATCGTGTCTGTATACTTAGCCAGACCCAAGATGTCTTCTCATTCTTTCCCTCCGAGGGAAAGCCTGCCACAGAAGTGACGAGAAAGGTTCTGTTCGGGTTCGGGGTCATCGGATGGACTGGGCAACGGACTATAGCGGCGGCTGTCACATGGTTGGAGGTGATCGGACATGGTAGCAATTGAGGCAAAATCACCAGAAAAATGTCATCATAGGCTTAGAAGCAGCAAAGCTCTAGCCTCATATTTCAATTAAACTGGTAGTAGTGGCGGAAACACAGCTGTCAGTAAGCATTGTGGTCGTATGCATGGAAGAGCTTAGTTACAAGCTACCTACTTGAACACGCGCACCTCCTAGCCCGCTTGCCACGGGCCTGGGGCTCCCGCGGCTCCCCCCGCTGCTTGAGGCCGATAGGGCCGGCCATCATGGATGTGTGCTCCTCGACGTGCCACCTCCCGTAACATTGACAGCGCTACTATGGATCGGCGTTAATGCTATTATCCCATAGAGGACTGAGTATGGCACACTTAGTCCCCCATGCTACAGCGCGCTTTAAAGACTCGTTGAATACAGCCATTTTATATGCTAGTGTTCTTGCATGTATCATGTGCGGGTAAAAGAACGAAGGAAGGCTTACATATCTACTAGGTGCCAGCTACTTGGCAGGTGGCGCAACAGCTAGCCTCTTCGCGAATGCTGACTTTGTTCACCACAAGATGGGCCATTACATAGAGACAGACAATAGTGGGATTGGAATCCGGCCAATGTACGCTCGCAGTCCCAGCGTTGGAAGGGGTCGCAGAAAAGGGGTAACTTGCTTAGTCATCAAGACCCTGGGAGTTGGAGATACCCCGCAATAATGTTGTTCGGGGACTCCCACACTATATATAGAGCTTCCTAGCCACCGCCCTCCGGAACCCTGATCAAGCATGTTAATTTACACTTTTCACACCTTGCAACCTTTCCTCGCGGTCAACCTAACTGTGACAGAAAGTGTGCCGCCTACGCACACTTCCCAAGCTCCTGATCCTGGTGCCTGGGGCATGGATTCTCCCGTCAGTAAAGAGATTCTCAGGCGACCTAACGATTGGCCCCCTGGCCGACATGGCTCTAGATATTTCCAAATCCGGACATCCAGATTGTTTTACTGTGTTTCTAAACTACCTCGTGGAAGTCCCAATGACCCCACAGTCTGGGGTTCGCCTAGGACATCCAACTTTGGATGTCGACAGCCAAGTCCGCGAATCAGAGCCAAGGGAGCAAGCGGTCAGTCACTAGGACGCAATAGGGTCTACCACTCAATAATTATCTGGCTCTTGGAGACGCCGTTTAGAAGTAGCGGCAAAGCAGTGACCAAGCAGCGCAATCGAGGTTATGTGTTGAAGGTAGTGAGGCAGAGTTACCCAGCCAGGAAAAGGAATAGCAACCGTACTTCGGACAAACTTTATTAAGGATGTTCCATGGACATAAGTCTATGGGCCTAGTTGCGCGTAGACGTCCCTGGATTCTCTCTATGAATAGAGTCTCGGCAATGACCCCAACACGGTAAGAACCAGCCTCCTCCATATTTGTAATCAGAGTTCTCGTCCTGCTGTCAGCGCCAACCTGAATGTCTTCACTCACTGCTTCCCCCGTTCTTTCTAAGCGCTCGTACTCGTTGATGGACCTCGAGCTAGCGTAGCCATCATGATAAAGTCATCCTTCACGTTCGTTCCGTCGGAAAAGCCGGTGTCACCCACGACGATATACACGTCTCTGCTGTAGGGTCTCTGAGCCGTGGCGTTTGACTTCCTCACCCGCAGCCAGAGCTTCTGCGTATGCTGATCCCGAGCGATCTCTGTCGCAGCAGAAACCAGGACGCTTCTAACACCCTGCTTCTATCCCGCGGGGCCAGCGTAGACCATTTTCTACGCCCGCTGGGCGGGCGGTGTCTCCGGCGGCAGTGAGCGGGCAACGAGCACCCAGGGAGAATTGCGCGAAGCCTAAGACTTTCTGAGAAGGGATTCTCGCGATGATCATTCGGGGTGGCTGGGCGTACTAATTCAGATTTGATCATGTTCCGCATCCATACACTCAAGACATACGCATTTAGTTTCACCTAGGACATCTGCCATAGTGCGTTCTCAAATTGCATCCGGGCTGCTCTAGAACCACTATATGCAATAGCCGCTGCGTAGTCTGGTGAAGCCAAAGCTGTCGTGATCACTTCTCCTGCTTTCTTCTCGTGCCAAAGCCATGTTGGAGGCTTTGAGTCTTCACACCAGAGGTGCCCTATGATTGCTAGTGAAAGTTTAGGAAACTATCTTTTCTGTCCAGTTTCGGTTTGGGAATGGTGTGATGGTTAAGTTGCAGTATGCGGAATCTTTCGTTATGTGTGGTTTCTTTAAATGTGCTGGGATCTCTGAAGTTAAGTATTTTTAAAAGACTATATCGAATACATAGGTACGCAGGGAAGGATGAAGGTGAGAAAGCTCCGAGAGGTGTCTGTACACCTTTCTTACCTATTAAACATCAGATCTGCGCGATGAAATAAATATCAGTCTGAGAAGCGAGCCACCGGAAAAAAATGTCAACTCATCTACCTGTTCATTTCTTTCTTTCAGTGTACAAGGGAAATGAAGGCTTCCCCTTGAACTTCAGAAACTGCATAATGTATTGGAGGGGGTTATGGTTTCGAATGAAGACATTACCGTGTAAGTAGCATATAGAGGTTTATATACTCTCGTATTAGAGGGAGAAACGATAGCAGACGTATTAAGAATCTCATTTCACAGGAATCCCACATGCTACGTATTCGTTGCGGATATCCTGCCGAGCTGCTCTCGCAGTGAGGTAGGATCTGTGTCCATCGCGTCTAGGGAGGGAAGAGAGGAGAGGATCTCCCAGAACACAAGTTAGTCAGGGGGCCTCCTATATAAGCTGAGCTCTGATGATGCTCCTCCGACTCACCGGGTGATCCACGATGCTCTAACAACATATCGTCTAGTGAAAAACAAAGCCAACGAGTTCGTCGGCGAGGTCCGCAAAGATGCCACCAAGAAATAGGGTGACATGCACTTTCCATCTTGGAAAGGGGCACCTTCTCCGCCAAAGGAGATGACGTCTTGAAACGCCTCCAAGACTTCTCCAAGACGTCTTCCAAGACTTCATGGCTGAAGGCGGGCTATGTAGATAAACAAGACATAAATCCCGTCTTAGATAGCTCCTCTCTTGATCATAATACATGTGGGATTTGCTCTAAAAATTGGTAGCATCTTCTTGGTGCTAGAACCTCCTCATACCTATATATATCCCAATAAAATTTCTGCTCGAGACAGCCCATCGCCAGTCTTGGAGTCTCTTGAAGACGTTCTGTTCAGTTGCTCAGAGGGCTGATTATCGAAAACTATCTTCCTCTGCCTGATCGTCAACACCACGCCGGCTAAGCCGTGGCGCCCCAACGACAGTGTCCCGACACCTTATTTCCGTCTCCCACAGGGATCTCCTTGCTTCTGCTCTCTTGCTTTACTCTCGTTTCGTCTCCTCATCCCATCTCGCCTCCACTTAGCTCGGTCTCTATAACTCAAGCCTATAATCGGGGATGACCAATCTAGTGCTGGCCTTAATTCAGAGCATCCCTTCCCAGCACTCCCATGTCTTCGGACCAGTGGGATTTGGTCTATCATAGGGACTATTATGGCGCGCGCAGCCCAATAAGCAGCTACTAACAGCTATCAGTTAGAAAGACCTGGAAAGGCCTAAGTTTGTATCCGTAAGGGTATATATAATTACAGACGTCATATACTGGAATTGCTCTAGAGTCCAACAACGTACTCGTGTCTCACATACAGTCTCTGGGCCCAAGTATTCGACTTGCCTACCAGCAGCCAAGTCTTTAGGTTGTTCTCGTTACGAGATATCCTGGCCGCAGCTGAAACTAGGAGACTTCTAATCCCTTATTTCTGCACGGTAGGGTCGACATATACCATGTCGAGGCTGGGCCATTGGGTGAGATGGGTGACAGCTCGAAATGCATAAGCTCGCGAAACTATATACCGTTGGGTCATTTAGGGAGAGGCTATCGTGGCAAGCAGCGGTGTCAGTGATGAAGGGTTTATATGTAAGCGTTCACAACTAGCTAGGAGCGACGTTTGCTAGTAAGGAATGGGGGTCACCTGCTTAACGTCAGGAGAGCAGAATATATATCTCATACTAGGTATTCGCAGTCTATGTTTGCCTTTCTTGTTAACAGGCGTATGCTCCAAAGTTAGTAAAAGCAGCGCTACGAAAACTAGGTGATATTTGCTTTACATATTTGCTTATATATTGGAAATATTTGAGCTTACGGCTTAGCACATAGTATGGGCAATTGTCCTATTCGAAATATCTACATAACTCTACAAGACCCCCATGAAGCCATGCAAAGTCCGACCGCTCACTCTTTAGAAGCAGCCGTACGCCGTCTGACGAGCATCGAAGTACGGCGGGCCTACTCAAGCCATATAACGGCGCTCAAACCATCTTCATTGCCGGGGGTACCAGGCGACGCGACCTGCAGACTGGCGATCAAATCCCCGAGGCGTCCCGTAGCGGGATCCCTAGCGATAATGGCGACGTTGCTGCTCGTTTGACCGCCGACGGCGACCAGGTCACCGGCCGCGGTGATGGCGAAGGTGCGCGGGTACCAGGCGTGGGCGTTGGCGGCCTCGAGCCACGCGATCTCGCCCGTCTCTGCGTCGATGGCGTAGGTAGCCAGAGAGTCCTGTTCCGGGCCGAAGGTCTCGTCGGCGCGGTTCGCGGCGTACAGGAAGTTGTCCTTGACGTGGACCTCGGAGGCCTTGGACCCTGCGGGGGCGCTAATGCCCTCGGCGTACGTCGAGAGCGTCTGCGTCTTGGATAGGGTCAGGCAGCCTGAGGTGGGGGAGTCCGCTGGGTACGACACCGACCACGCCGACACGGAGTTGCCGAGCTCGTTGACAGTGTACAGCATCAGGCCCTCGGTAGATCCGTGGATCGGCGCCCAGAAGGCTCCGTGGCGCGGGCCGTCGCCGGGGTCAGCCCGCCCTGCGCCGCAGTCCGCGAGCTCGCCGCTCACGGCGTCGATGCTGAAGATGCGGATCAGGTCCGCGCCGAGGTCAGGAACGAGCAGATACTGTCCCGTCGGGTCCGGGAAGCTCGCGTGCGGGTGAGGGGCCCCCTGGCGGGGATGCGGGCCCGGTGTCGTCAGGTTGAACTTGAGCTGTTGCTGGACCCTCGTGCTGGAACCTAGCGGCAACTTGTATGTTGTGATAGTTGACCGGTCGCTAAATAGACATGTCAGCGGGATCGCTCAGCACGTAAACGGGGGCAAGGACCTGTACTATTCCGATGTGGCTAAGAAACCCCTACCATCCTCTCCGCCGTAGAGGGTGCTGTGAACCGAGCCGCCCGACGTGGTCGTTCGCCCGGTCAGCGTCAGCGTCCCATCTGCGTCCGCCAAAAACGATGCAGCCACACCGCGTCCAAACCAGCTCTCGTCAATGCAGTAGAGAGTTCCGGTGTCGGAATCCCACTGAAGCCATGCTGGCAGGGTGCCGCAGCCGGACGCCGAGGAGGTGATTGCGAAGTCGGCTTCGGCACCTTCAGTCGTCAATGAAAGGGTATGGATCTCTCCTGTGTAATGAGATGCCAATAATATCGCGCCGTGAACTTGCGACAGCAACTGTAGAGCTGTCACGAGGCGGAGTCCGGTCGACAACATTGTGAGATACGTCAAGTACCGGAGAGCGCCGCACAAGATGAAACAAAGTTAGGTGAGGACTGCAAGATTTATTTTTTCATCGTTCGAGCGAAGACATTAATCGGAAATCCAGACCGCCAGAACAGAGTGACTCGACGTAGAGTAGTCGTATACTGATGCTTCACACCCACAATCCCATAGTTCCAGACACGCCATACTTAGTCATAGGCATTACTATCGGTTGCGTATTGGATCAATTGCCGCGAACACTGCGCGCAAGGCGCAGCCTTCCCTCCGAGACCGAAAATGGCAATGGTGCGGAAGACATTCCCGAGCGTGGGACAGGGCGGACAGGTGGGAAATCGTCAATCAGGGGTCGCGGCTAATTAGCGCGGTCGACCAAGTCCCGCAGCTATATGAAACAAGCCCCATAACGCTGGAGACGTTGCACTCTATAAACTGCCCGATGACTTGTCGATCCCGGAGATACGGACCTGCAAAATCGGCATGGCACTCGACCCTTGGCTAGTATTAGGCGTGGGGTGCATCTCGCGCTGCAACACAACACTTGCCGACCTCTGTCCCTTAAATCCTACGTCGACACTGGTGTAAGAAACCGAACAGGTTCGTCAAGTTTCCGGCTCACATTCCTCCAAAATAAATGCTTCCATGAGCTGTGTGGATTCGGGATCGAGGGTGAAACAATGATACTGTATCATTGTATCTGTCTACTACCCTAAACAGAGGTGGCGGATCTGGGTAGGGATTGGCATAGGGCGTTAGCGCATCTATATGTCTCTCTTGCGGCTCGCGCCCAATCTCGTGATGTAGCGAATCCATGTACATCATACCCCATCAGATGTGTCCAATAGTCCACCGTGGGGGACATATACTAGGCGATATAAACCGCGGGCATATTTAATTATCGGGAACCTTCGGTCCTGCTGGTCATCGACATGCCTTAAGGCTGCGATCGCGAATTACAGCCTGTGTGCGTGGTATCCTAAAATGCAGGCGAGACACTCAAACCCGAACCTTGAGATAGGGTTTGCGGGATTTTCTGAGGGCTCACTGTCCGTGGAAATTAAACCTGCCTCGTTTGATTATCGTAAGATGCATAAGGGTAAACCATTAGGTTGTCATTCTTCCGGCCGTTGCCACTGAAGTGAGTATTAGACTTCGGATCAGCTGACCGTGTGCCGATATGCATGCACACGAGCGTAAGTTGCGTATTCAAGTAGAGTTAAAAGCCCCTACTAGCATCGGCCCGCGGGACTACGACCTTTAAAAACTCCGACTACTCGCCTACGTGTCCTTGACTTCTGTGTAGTCAGTAGAAGCTTCAAATCATAAAGATCTCATCCTAGGTTGCAACCATAATGAAAGGCACAGCAGCAGCTGGACTCAGCCTGATGGCTGCACTGGCACTGGGTGCTGCGCTCGACAGACGTGCGGTTCTGAACGAATGTCTGCTAGACGCAGAAGTTCCGGTGGATATGCCCGGATCTGAGGACTGGGAGCTTGACCTCTCGTCCCACAACGAACGGGTAAAGTATAACCCCGTCGCCATCGCGGTGCCGACCACGGCCGATCATATTCAAGCGGCCGTCTCGTGCGGCGCAAAAGCGGGAATCAAAGTGACGCCAAAGGCCGGAGGACACAGTTACGCATCGCTCGGTCTCGGCGGGGAGGACGGCCACCTGGTAATCCTACTAGACCGCATGCACAACGTTAAGCTTGACACGGAGCCGAATATCGCAACCGTCGACGCCGGTACGCGGCTGGGCCACCTAGCTACCGAGCTGTACGCTCAAGGCAAGCGCGCTATTTCTCACGGAACATGCCCTGGGTGAGTATCCACTCGAGCCACGGGAGAGGCCATGCTAACTGAACAGCGTCGGGGTTTCGGGGCACGTCCTCCACGGCGGTTTCGGTTTCTCTTCGCACACCTACGGCTTGGCATTAGACTGGGTGAACGGCATGACCGTCGTTCTAGCGAACTCAACCATTGTGCACGCGAGCAAAACCGAAAATCCAGATCTCTTCTGGGCTATGCTGGGCGCGGGATCAAACTTCGGCGTCGTCACCTCGTACGAATTCAAGACCTTCGAGGCCCCGACGAACGTTACCTCGTTCATCGCTAGTCTGCCTTGGAACAAGAGTACAGCGGTTGCCGGTTTGGAGGCGCTTGAGGATTTCACTCGAAACACCATGGCCGCCGAGCTGAACATGCGCGTTGCAGGCACGGCACGCACCACTCAGATCGAAGGTTCCTATCATGGCGACGAGGCGGGGCTCAGGGCCGCCATAGAGCCGTTCCTGAAGAAGATTGGCGGTAGACTCGTAAGAGCGAGAACAGAAAACTGGATCAAAAGCCTTGAGCATTATGGCAACGCGAAACTTGACCAGACGCACCCCTACAAACACGTGAGTGACGAAATAGAGCACCCGTTGTGATCATGGAGCAGAGCTGACGCCGTGCTAGACCGACGAGACGTTCTATGCCAAGAGCCTGCAGCTCACCGGGCTCAATGGAACCGCCGCACAAAACTTTGTCGACTACTGGTTCGACGTCGCAAAGGGAGTTGACCGCATTTGGTACTTCCAGCTAGACATGCACGGAGGCAAACACTCCAGTGTGTCGCAGCTGAACACGGAAACTACCTCGTATGCGCACCGGGATAAGCTGTTCCTGATGCAGTTTTACGACCGCGAACTATTTGGCCCCTATCCTGACGACGGGTTTAGCTTCTTGGACGGTTGGGTGTCGAAGACCACGACCCCTCTGGCGCCTTCGGACTGGGGCATGTATATCAACTATGCCGACACGAGTCTAAACCGAACAACCGCGCAGCATGTCTATTGGGGTAAGAACCTCGCCAGACTGCAGACACTCAAGGCGAAGTTCGACCCAGATGAGCTCTTCTACTACCCCCTGTCGATAAATCCGGTGCCAGAAAAGGAGGCGAGCGGGGAAGCCTAGAAAGACGCCGTAGAGCTAGAAAGATACTGCATGCAATGAGGCTCCATTCACAATCGATTTCGTCGTCCGCTTGTCCATTGCGCCGTTCGAGACTACAAACAGCCGACAGCTGGTTTCTGGCTTGATACTTGCCCATTCTCTGCTCGCGTGTTAAGCAAGGTATAAGGTTCATAGACAAAAAGGCTGTAACTTCTATCCCCTATCAGCATGTTTCCCGAAATGCGGATGTAGAAGCCATGGACATCAGCATGGGCCTTAATGGCCACGGCAATCTGGGTAGATATTGCGAGAGCCTATAGAGTAAGTACCGACGATAAGACTTCCTGAAGAGATAGCAAGAATATGAGATAGAGGGTAATTATTTACTGGTGTGAGGAAACGGTCTCAATTGTTTCTGTGGCTGATTTGTTTTTACTATGGTAGTTATTTTATGTGGGAAAGGTGTGGGAGTGCGAAGGTCTAGGCTGCATACTGCATATACAACTAGTGGGCCTGTCGCGCCCATACCCCCGTTGCTCTGGTGACCCCTTGCAACAAATTCTTTTAGCCACCAGAGACACATCCCAACACTGGGCTGTTAAATCTGGGGGCACGTGATTTGGCCAGCATGTGGAGCAAAGGTTCGCTCCTACCCGCTATCCGAGGATTCCTACTCGGCGCCGGAGTAATCTTCTACAAGAGCGAGAAGCAGAACTAGCTACATAAAAGATAAGCCGTCGTGAAGAGCGCCACACGACGAACCCAACGTCGTTCTCGGTGGACATCCAAGTAAAAGGGACAGCGGATAATACCGATGTGGTTAAGCCGCATATGGACATGCTACGGCAAGCTACTTAGGTAGTTCTCATGAAAGAGCCACCTTTCCATTTCTTCAGATGGGCTCGGGTTGCATTCGCGACGCGAGGGATAGTTTCATCGTTACCTACTCCGCATCTACCCTACTGAGGTACCAAGTGCATATGAATTATTCGGCATCATGCTTCACTTCTATTATCCTTAATTGTTTCAAGTGGATACCGGGCATTTCGAGTGCTGACGCCGAGTGATGTCTCCGCTCACGTAAGCCCGGCAAATCCGTTATGCCCGACCCGAACCACCTCCGACTGAATGCGAAGGTCGAACTTCTGTTCCAAAACTCGGAGGTCTGTATGTTCAACCTGTTCGCCTACCTTGAAAGCATCCTCCGCCCCACAATAGCACGATCAGCTTCCCAAAATGTCAGTGTCAGAGTGTTGTGTGAAGGGTTTCAAATGGGAGGGAGAACCCGCCGGGCGGGTCGGAAAGCTCGGCAACAATGACGTCTACATCGCCGGCGACAACCCCAAGGCGGCAGTGCTCTACGTGCACGATTTATTGGGCTGGTCGTTTCCCAACGCCCGTCTCCTCGCAGACCACCTGGCCGAAGAATTGAACGCCACTGTTTACGTGCCCGACTTCTTCGGCGGCGAGGTAGTCTCCTTTGAGCTCGTCCTAACCGGCCAATTCGACAAGATCGACCTGCCCGGCTTCATCGGCAGGAACGGGAGAGAGATAAGAGAGCCGGAGATCTTCGACTGCGCCCGCGAGCTACGGAAGAAGCACAAGAAGGTTGGCGCCATCGGGTTCTGCTATGGGGGTTGGGCGTCATTCCGACTAGGCGCGAGAGAGCACAACCCGCCCCTCGTGGACTGCATCAGCGTTGGACATCCGTCTCTCCTGACCAAGAAAGATATCGACGAGATTGCGGTGCCTGTCCAGGTGTTGAGTCCCGAGCACGACGAGATGTATCCTCCGGAGATGCGATTGCATACCTTCGAGACGCTCATGAAGCTCTCTTTGCCGTTCGACTATCAGCATTTCCCTAAGGTAGAGCACGCATGCCTTGTTCGCGGCGACGAGAAGGTCCCTGGAGAGCGCGAGGCAATGCTAAGAGGAAAGAATGCTGCTGTCGCTTGGTTTAAGCAGTTCTTATCCAGTGCAGCATGAAAATGGTAGGAAGAGAGGCGCGAATGATCTAAAGGGATTCCCTCATGGTACCCTGAATAATAGTTGGACAGCCTGTAATACTCGGATATGTCACTAGATTGAGTGTTTCCTGTCGCTTTTGGCATGCGCCGAGAAACAATGCAAGTTCGCTGAAGATTATAAGGGTTATTCATCCGCGTATACATTGATCAATTAGGTTCAAGTCCTTCTGTCCTGGTTACCGATTGTCAGCAAGAGGACTGGTCAATGAATGACTTCCGTCTTGGTCAATCCCTAAAGTCCGCAGATAGGGCAGATAATGACGTCCCTCCTATCTTTTCTTCTCCTCTATTCTATTTTATATCGGTTTCTTTTTTCTCTTTTCTTCCCATTCTTCCCCTTTTTTGGTTTTGGAAGGTGCCCGTCCGTTATCGGCATAAGATTCGCTGCCAATACGCGAGACACTGCTATACAAGCCATGCATACCTTGCGTACTTACAGGGATAATACAGGTCGGTGTAGAATTCAACAGCCTTCGTCTGGTTTTCCACTCGAGGCTGCCACATCACACGTGCGGTGTAGCCGGAAAAGGTGGCGTTGAGAATGTATCTCTTACCTCCTACGACGGAACCGAATACAACCCTAATGCAGCTCCCGGATGTACTATAAGACGCCTTGCATACCTGTAAATCCACGCATACGGATACGGCCCACTCACACTGGCGGAGACCCCGTCCGCAGTCCAACGGGCTCTCAGTTTCTATAATTTAACTAGCTGATCATACGGGTATGCGGTATGCGTGCTATATGCGTTATGACCTGGTTTCTTCAACGCGAGGCATTGCATAAACCCACTCGGCCAGTCAAGTATGACTGTTCGCAGAGCTGACTGACCGTAGTAGGATGCAACTGCGTCGGGTATCATTGTTCCGGTCCAGTTGTGCGGTGACAGACTCCAGTGGAGGGCAGGTTCCCAGCGGGTTGGGCTGCGCAAGGTGCGCTCCTATCTTCCAGGTGGACCGTAAAAGCACTCGTTGGGACTATAACGCATTGGGCTGGTGATGACACCGGAGGAATACCAAGACAGTAGTTCTGGAGGTATGTTCCCTTACACATCGGAAAGGTGCAACCGATGCATCGTACACTTGACGGTGCTTGCCAATCGAGAACACGCACAACCAACCCGTTTCTTGGCATCAATTTAAAGGCACTGACGACGCGGAGGAAATGGAATGACTTATATATACAAATTCGAGGCTGATATTTTGTTGACACGACAGACGCAGACACACTTTTCTGAGCTTTGAAGGGCGATCAGAGAGAGCAGAAACCAGGTGCCCTTATAGCAAATCCCTTTCCGGTATCCTCCAGGACAATACACAATTCAATATGGCAGTTGCAGCAACCATCCCTCTGACGCCTCTTGACACGAGAATCGAGCGAGTGCTCCCCACTAAGAAGGATAGCGGATACAGCTCCCCTGTGGAGCCTCCATCGCCCGGTTCTCTTACGGTCAA
>QJNX01000246.1:0-96154 GCA_004155925.1 Monosporascus sp. MG133
CCCCCCCCCCCCCCCCCCCCGGATCCCACCTGACACTCTGTTGTTGACACATATCCTTCGGCCTCAGATGTCTGCCTCGGCCGCCTCCCGTCAGTTCGTCCGCGCGGCTCTACGCGCCAGCGCTCGAAACACCATCGCGACGGCCCCGCGACACGCCTTCCGCCAGGGCGGCCGCCGCTTCTACTCGTCCGAGTCCCCAAAGAGCTCGAGCTCGTCGACGCTCCTCTACCTCGCCGGTGCTGCCGTTGCCGGAGCAGGTGGCTACTGGTTTTACACGCAGGGCGGCGCCTCATCCGCCTCGGCCAAGGTCTTCACCCCGACCAAGGAGGACTACCAGAAGGTCTACGACGAGATCGCCTCCCGGTTGGAGGAGAACGACGACTACGACGACGGCAGCTACGGTCCTGTCCTCGTCCGTCTCGCCTGGCACGCGAGCGGCACCTACGACAGGGAGACCGGCACCGGGGGCAGCAACGGCGCTACCATGCGTTTCGCCCCTGAAGGTGATCACGGTGCTAATGCCGGTCTGAAGATAGCCCGGGACTTCCTCGAGCCTGTGAAGCGTATGTCCCTTCCTCTCGGTCCCTGATATGAAGCTATCTGAAACTAACACATATCTGACAGAGAAGTTCCCTTGGATCAGCTATTCCGACCTTTGGATCCTAGGTGGCGTCTGCGCCATCCAGGAGATGCAGGGTCCTATCATTCCCTACCGGCCCGGTCGTACGGACCGAGATGCCGCAGCCTGCACTCCCGACGGACGTCTCCCCGACGGTGCCAAGGGTGCTGACCACCTCCGAGGCATCTTCTACCGCATGGGCTTCAACGACCAGGAGATCGTCGCCCTGGCCGGCGCGCACGCCCTCGGCCGCTGCCACACCGACCGTAGCGGCTTCGACGGTCCATGGACATTCTCTCCGACCGTCCTGACCAACGACTACTACACCCTTCTTCTCAAGGAGAAGTGGTCGTGGCGCAAGTGGGACGGTCCCAAGCAGCTCCAGGACGGGAGCAAGTCGCTCATGATGCTGCCGGCCGACTACGCCCTCATCCAGGACAAAGCCATGAGGCAGTGGGTCGAGAAATACGCCAAGGACAACGACGCCTTCTTCAACGACTTCAGGGATGTCATCGTCAAGCTGTTCGAGCTCGGCGTCCCCTTCAAGGAGGGCACCGAGAGATGGACCTTCAAGCCCATGAATGCTTAAGGGTCCCAATTTTGACAGGGGATAGGCCACCTAGATGGGAATAATACCATAGAAAATAGAAGGGGCGGGGAGCACCTTTCGGATATAGAGAAAGGGTGAACGGATAGAACTAGACCGCTTCTAGAGGGAGTTGCTGGCTTAGACCCGCCAGTTTCTCCGAGGAGGGAAGGACGGCAGTTGTATAGAATGATACCCAGACTGCGTCGAGGAGTCTGGTATCGGATGTAACGCCACGTCCATTAATTGTTTAGTTAGCCTGGCCGCAAGGCCTGCTACTTTATGTACATCAAATCTAGATAGATGTTTGGATATCGAAATGACGCTCTCATCATGCGGGTGAAGACCAAGGGGAAGTGTGTGAAGAGGATAGATAGCCGGGTCCGTCGAAAGCAGACAGACGACGCGGAAAACGTTTGACTTCGCCGCTACGAGCAAGAGCCGCAGTACCCGTAAGCAGAAGTCCTCATCGTGCCCTTTTAAATAACCCTGTAGTCGGCTGTCAATCGATCAACGAGCCAAACTCCCCTTCCCTCCCTCAGTGAATAAGGCCCCCCCCCGGGGAATCTACCGCCCGCACGCATACACCACGTACGCGCGGCATGCTACTACAACATAGAAACGGTGAGCGAGCGCAAGGGATCCATCTTGCTCTATCCGTATATCCTTCCATGGACGTACATCTCATACTCCCCTTGCCCCCCGGACTCATCAAAACTCCTCAGTCCTCCCTGGCGTAGGCTACTAGACCTTGCACACATCACATACCCACGGATCGAAGTCAGGAGAGCCAAATTCGACACTGCTACTATTACTCCATACTATGTAGTGACCTCGGCTCTCCGAACCCGCCACGCCCTACCTGGGTGGTCTTGGAATAAAACAAAATATGACCGCTCTCACGGTACTGTAGGGCTCGGGGCGGGAACCCCCCCCCCCGAGTTGAGTCGAAGGTGCCGGTTACGGGTTCCCGCCGCTGTCGGGTGTTGTTGGTTTCTGTTTATCTTATCTAGTCCAGATCTCCCATATCTACAACGTACACTAACGCAGGGGAATTGAAAGAGAGTCCTGCGACGGGGCAAGACATATGAGTGAATGCTATGATGTATGCGTGAGTAAGAACGGCTTTCAGGAAGAAGAGGCTGTCGGTCAGGGAACGTGGCCTTGGAACTTCGCCAAATCCGCAGATGTGGAATCCTATTTCTGTACTCTCTACCCAGGTAATCGACTGTGTAGCTAGTTATGTCATACGACAACTTCGCCCCCCCCCCCCCAGTTATTCTCCATCAGAGCGTCGAGTTCTCGTTGCTGGCCTGGGTTGGGATACATGCTTTTTCTCAACGAGTGTATCCGCTATTCATAAGTCTATTGTAACGCTTTTTTGACGCATCAAGGAAGCAAACCACATCCAAACTCCGCGCCGTAATATCCATTGCGGAGTCAGTAAGTCAATCAAAACAAATACTCCTCGGCTCCAGCCAAGGGATACTCAGTGTCTAGCCACATAGTCATCTAACTCGGTTTTAACGTCTCCCAGCTACCCATCTCCGCAGCTTCGTCATCGCCCAAGAGATCCACCGCCGGTTTCTGCGCCGGCTTCACCGGCTGTAATGGCTGCGCGAGCCCCTGCTGGGGACTCAAAATTACCGGTTTGCGTTCTATTTTCCCGAGGCCGGGCAAGCTTACTCCGCCGGAAGGCAAGCTCTGAGTCGAGTTGTTTCTTGAGGGGAAATTGCCGCTAGCACGTGTGGGCTGAAGCGGAGGTGTCAGCGCGCTACGCATGCCCCCGGTCAGAGATCCGGACCCGCTAGACTCGAGCCTCGATGTTAAGTCGGATACCTTCTTGGACGGCTTGCGAGGGATAGAGTGTGCAGCGGTCGAGTTTATGGACGACGAGAATCGGCTGGATTCAGATGTGGGAGGGCTACTTGTGGGCGAAGTCGACGCAAGATGAGCCGGCTTCTTAGCCACCGGTGGGGCGGGCTTGGGCTTGTTCATGGTCATCGACGTTGAAGGCGTCTGTGCTGGGGAAGATTCTGCGTTAGGGGCCATTGGGAAGGTCAATGTCCTGACTGGGAGAGGTTGCGGTTGTGTTGGTCCAGCGGTTTGTCGTCTTGGCGGAGGAGGAGGAGGCGCTTCGTTCTTAGGACTCCGTGCCGCCGTCTGCTCTTCGGCCAAGTTAAGTCGGCCTACTTTGACGGGCAATGCCGCAGGATCAAACGGCGGTGGTAGCTTTCTAGGCGTGGAGCTAGACGCCGACGTGGACAGGAGACTTGAGTGGTTGATCTGTTCGTAAGGACTGCTGGAGATACTAGAGAATGATGACAATCTTGAACCTGATCTGGGGACTGCGACCCAGTCCGGTTCATCCGTGGGCTGAAACGGGTTTGACGGGCGGCTGGGGTTGAGAACCATGACTGGCTGATCGTTGCTATTATTGGGGGGTCCCGGAGGGGCGACGCTGGATTGTGCCATTTTGCCATTTTCAAGCCACCACCTCTGCCGGTCTGAACTTGCTGCTGGTAGCCCAGGCTCTACCGGGTCGTAACCGATGAGGTCTTCTTCGTCCGAGTCCTCGCTGATCAGGTTCCCGGTTGGATGGCCTATGTCCGTTTTGCGGCGCGCATAAAGCTCTCTGCTGACCTTTTCACGTAACGTCTCGTCAACAATATTGACGGTACACTGGAAGGTTGCGTATACAGGACGATGGTCGGAGAAGCGCAGTGGAGCAGAGTTGTAAGATAGTTGTCTTATGTTCGTGCCCTTCCGCAATATGCGGTCTGTCCATGCTGGAATTCGCGCTTTCTCTCTGCTAGTGCGTTAGAACAGGTCGTACAAGCTTTCTAGAGACTTACGAAGTGTCGTATCGATCTACACCGACGTCAAATTTGTACGTTGGCATGAACGTTATTCGGGCCTCTGAATAATAGGGGAAAGCAAGACCAGCAACCATTTGAAGGTTCAGCTGCTGCACGTCAGCTTCGCCTATTGAGCCTTGGGTACCATACAACGAACCTGGTCATTCTCGTAAAGCTTTTCTAGATCACCGTATTTGAGCAAGTTCATAACTGTTTCGTGTGATAGTCCGATACGGTAGTTAAAATCTCCCAACCATATCACTGTGTCTGCACACTATTAGCCAATGTCCCATAGATAAGGCAGGCATCGTACCATGATCATCGATTCCCCTATTCCTCTGGAATCGAAGCCCATGATGGATAGTTGTATAGTCTCTGTTCCGTTCGTCATAGTTGGAGAACCCTGCGGCGAGATGTGCTGTGACAAAGCATAATTGCGTGCTTGCATATTCCATTCGGATGCCCACTGCGCCCTTGTTGCCAGCGATCCCAGACATGCCAGTCTTTTTGACACTTCCCTCTACATTCTTGATCTTAGGAAGGGACGACGCTTTCACGAAGATGCAGAGGGCAGCACCGACAAGCTGCCCACTTCGTAGCAAGACATATTTCTCCCCGCCTATTTCCTTGGCTTTATCGTTTAACGTCCGCTTGATGGCACGCTCCCACTCCTGCTTCCTAGTCGGGTCACTGTTCATGATCTGTTGAGCGCTCAGTTCAACGATTTCTTGGAACCCGACAACCATTATCTCAGGCTGTGTCGAGCCCAGCTCGGGAGGCCAAAGCCATGGCGAGAGGTCATCGCCCATCTCATTGGTTCGCCCGTTGAGGTTGAATGTACCGACCCATCTTTGATGAGTTAGTATTGCGGCCACCAAAAACTTACGCATATGATTTGACACCTACATCGTAATTGTCTCGGTCGAAGAGTATTCGGAAATGCGTTTGGCTAGCTCAGCCGAGACGAAATCACTGATTGGGTCATAGAGCTGCACAGGAGTTTGCCCAACAAGCCTCCCTAGGAGGAGGTCTATCGTGTTCTGTCTCGCTTTGTCAGTAAAGTTATTGATGTATAACCTCGTCGCACTCTTCCGCGCGTCGGCAAATGCACCAGCTAGAGACATCTTGCCGTGTCTTGTAAAGGAGGACTTGAGAGCTCCTGTTCCGGCATAGGTCCGAGAGAGGGCATCGCCGTTGTCCGCCCAGAGAGTAGAGTGCCGCATCCAGAAATCCGACGTAGCATATTCTGCCCGATGGGCCAAAAACGCTTCAACAGCCATTTGGGAGATGAGTGTTTGAATCAGGTTTGTTCTGTCTAAGCAATCTAGACAATTTGTTCGAAATACTCCCTCCTGCTGCAGAACGACAACCATCCGACGGCTGTCGCTCGGCTCATTGGCCGTGTCAGCGGAATCGTCAGTCTCCTCAGCAAGATAATATGCAAAACCCTCGGCGGAATGCTCGATATACCGCCGGATATCCCGCGCAGCTTCATAACCAGCTGTTCGCGTCTCCGCATGGAAATCGTAGTCCGTCTCTCGCAATAGCGTATGATCAGCCGACTGCCCCTCTCCCGGACGGGTGAGCGGACAGTGCTGCACGCCATAATGAAATAACTCGGTAAGCTCTGCCTCACCAGGCTTGGTTGCACTGAGAAGGTTTACTATATGAACCGCGCCGTATGCCTGTTCTAGTTCATCGAAGTGTTTATTGAAGGCAGGTTGGGTGCCATCAGCGGAGCGTGTGATTGTAATCTTCTGCTGACCGGGGATCAGACCAGCGCTCTGTTCCCAGAAGACTGGGACGGAGCCGCGGACCTGTGCATACGAAAATAAGACGCCGGATGGACTCCAGTAAATCGTCTCGGTCTCAACAAAATTAGCGACATTGCCGTCATCGTCGATTCCCCGACTGTTGAAGCGCGTCCCGGCCCTTTTACAGGAGAGACGAGATATGACGGTAAGAAAGGAAGGGAGGCCCGTCTTAGAAGCTCGCAATGGAGCCGCAGCTTGGGGGATCGTCATAGTCAGGCAAAAGCCTCGTATAGCAGAAGTGAGAATCCGGGAGGCGTCTAGCGTCTCGCGCTCATGAGCCATTAATCTGGAGCGGAACTTGAGCAGGGGGCTGATCATGTAAGAGTTCCAGAGAAAAGAATCGTCAAAGTTATCTATGTGAAACGTGTCTGAGTCGACGGGTCTGAACGAGGTTAGCAATATGGCTTCATACTAAGGGTAGAATGGACGTACCTATCCTGCATTCTATTCGTCAAATCAAAATCCGTGCTGTAATAGAACGTTCCGTTGCTCAATAGCTTCTGGAGTTCTTCATACGGATAGTCTATCTCGCCTTCTCGCCGGCTGAGGTTTTGCCCATAAGTCGATGCCGAGTCCGCCAGTTCACTGTCCCAGGTGTTGAGTAGGACCTGATCATAGTCGGCACTGTTCAAACAAAAAAAGTCGACGCCCAAAATCCTCTCGACGGTCTCGCCAGGTCGTAACGTCGCCACGCGCGCTGCATGCGTTATCACACAAAGAAATACATCTTGGTTGATCGCGATGAGGCCTAATGTCCCATAAATTGGCCGTGGGGTCAGCGGGCGGAAATCGCTAAGTAGATCCCGCGAAATGGGAGAGAATTCAACCATGCACTTGGACACGAGGCCTTCGCCAGTGGCACGAGGGCGCGCCGAAGAGACGGAGGCCAGTGACCCATCATGAATAGCTTCGTTGGTGGTGGGACTGTAGCGGAAGATGAGAATATGAGTTGCCGTTGTGATTGCGATTGCTCTATGGGGGTAGTCACGAATTAGAAGCTGACTCGTCTTGTTGCCTGTCGGCGCCGGATGGCCATTCCGGGCAGCTGCGGGTGGTTGTTCCATGTTCGCATAACCGAAAGGTAGAGGACAGATGAATATGTGGTCTTGCCGGCTCGTACCGCATACCTAGCTAGAGAGATAGGCACCGTCAAGGGCACAGGGGTTGCTTAGGACCTGTGACGGTAGCATCGATGTGTATGCTTGTCGCTAATAATAGAACGTTCTTATAGGATGATGGTCCAGTAAATGGCGTCTACAATGGTAAAACCAGATCTTCCAACCTTTTTTACCGTTAGCTGCATAAGGGGCAACCTAGAAATTGTCAGACATTTTAATGCTCTTGTAACATCGATAAGCGACACTGAGAAAGACGCAAGGCTGACCATGCTGATAACGGCACTTATATACTAGATACAGTATCATCTATTACTATATACCTGTCAAGAGATTACTTATGCACTTTTTGAGGGTTTTTGTTTAATCAAACATTCATCTCATCCACGGCTGCTTTTTGTTCTCCCCCACCGACCGCTGTCACATGCAACTCCTTATTTCCCCTGTATTTGGAGCAGGACGCTATCGCCACAGATCCTCCGAGAGAGAAAGCCTCTTTTCCCTATGCCTGTACAAATTGTTAATAGGCACATTTCTGTTTCTCTGGCCTATGCAGCTTGGATTCGCTGTCTAAAAGTCCTACTGCACTCCAGCACTGTCTGTTACAGTCTTGGTAATGTAATATTACCACCACGTACCTAGGTAATTAGCGCGAGGTTATAGTTCTAGCAGAATATCTGGTTGCTCAGTCAGGGGAATCACTGCGAACCGATGAGTGCTGTGAATTTTGCTTTATTTCTGGCGATGGCCATAGCCACCAGTGGTCTGCAATTTATGAATACACTGAACGCACATCATCCAGCCAACAGCTCCAAGTCCTCACTTGCGCAACAGTCATCGACGGAACCCCAAAGGATGAACTTCCATCCGATAAGCTGCTCATACCCGCGTGGGAAAGAGCTGACAACTTGACGCAGTGCGGCTGGCTTGTTCGGGTGCGCAATGCCATCATGCGAGATCCTTGACAGATAATATCGTTTCCAGTGATTGTATATTGCGTGCCGACGAAACAAGGGGGGTAACGTGAAATATCTCTTCCGGGGGAAATACACTATTAAGGAAATGATGAAAAGGTGAAAAACGTCCACACGCCATGGTCTAGAGCCATGCTTTTGCTCTGTATACACGAGGATAGGTGCGAGAACACTACTATAGTCGTGAATAGGTTGTGGTATTGCCATGTATGAGGCGTACTACGCCGCAGCCTCTACCGACGTCCCCTGTGGAAAAGCGACAAAGAAATCAATGCCTGCATTTTCCAGCCCTGTGAACAACCAACTCCCATACCGCCCCTCTTGACCGAATGTCACAAACCCTTTGCCAGCATGGGTATCGATGAACCCGAGCCCTTTAAAAAGTCCCATAGAGCATGCAAGTGCAGTCGAGACACGGAGGTATCATGAAAGAACCGTTTAGGTCTCGGGGGCAGGCGCCGCCTCCTCCTTCTTCTCGGACTCCTCGGCCGGCTTCTCCTCCTTGGGAGCCTCCTGGGCGGCGGCGGCACCCTCACCCTCAGTGCTATCGGAAGACGTCCACAGCGTGAGGTTGTCACGGAGAAGCTGCATGATGAGGGTGCTGTCGCGGTAGGATTCCTCAGACAACGAGTCAAGCTCGGCGATGGCATCATCGAACGCCTGCTTGGCGAGATGGCAAGCACGGTCGGGCGAGTTGAGGATCTCGTAGTAGAAGACGGAGAAGTTGAGGGCAAGACCCAGACGGATGGGGTGAGTGGGGGTCAGCTCGGTCTGAGCGACGTCGGTGGCGCTCTGCGGAAGCGCAAGTCAGTGGAAATCATCCCAGTCACAAATTCTCACATCGTCCTCACCTTGTAAGCCTCATGAGCGGCAGTTGCGGCGACCTTGCGCTTCTCACCAGAAGCGAACTCGGCCAAGTATCGGTGATAGTCACCCTTCCTAGTGCGGGCAAGTCGGGGTTAGGAGACCGGGTGATAATGAGCCTCACGTGTGCGCGGGCGGGAGACACATACATCTTGTGATAGAAGACCTTAGACTCGCCAGTAGCGGCATTGGGGATCAGGCTCTCATCGAGAACGTCTAGGACATCCTGGCAGACCTTCTCGAGCTCGGTCTCAATCTTGCTGCGGTAGTTGCGAATTGTCTCGACGTGCTTCTCGGAGCCCTTGGATTCCTCCTTCTGCTCGATCGAGGAGATAATTCTCCACGAGGCACGTCGGGTACCGACAACGTTCTTATAGGCGACAGAGAGAAGATTACGCTCATCAACGGTGAGCTCTCCACCAAGCTTGGCCACCTCCTTCATGTAGGTAACCATCTCATCGTAGCGCTCGGCTTGCTCGCAGAGGCGAGCTAGGAAAGTCTTGCTGTTACAAGGGATATTCCGTCAGTGAGTCCAAAAATGAGCCGCATCACGCAGGGGCCGGGACGGCGCAGAATATCAAATGTATGTCACGAACCTCTCACGCTAGAATACAGAAGTCGAAGTTAGCAAAATTACACCTTGACGAATGACAACAGACAGATAATCTATTTATGTTGTGTTCTATTCAAGAGGGCGCGAAGTGCAAGGCCTGACCAAAGGCGGACACCGAGATAAGGCAGCCCGTGAGAATGGAAAGGGTATGTCTTTGGAGTCATGGGGGGGCAAAGGAACATGAGGCGGGGAAGGGAGTGGCTTACTTCGGCGGTCATGATGGACTATTAATGGCAAAGAATTCTGGAATACGCGGTACTGTCAACGAGGGGAGAAATAACAGGTAGGATTTGTTGTTGGTTGTAGGCTCGGCGATGTTGTGAAAGTTTGTTTATTTGGAGGTTGTAGGTATTGTCTTGAGAAATTCCTGGTTCGAGAATTCGAACTTATTAGAGCCTGGGGCGTTGACCACCACCACATCAAGGAGAAAATCAGTGCATCTCCCAGGTTCCAATGCTGTCCCGCACGGCGCACGCTTTGCTACTCCTAGCCTTAGCGGGGCTACTCGCTTCTACCCGACGTGGCTTGTGCACAAGTCGTTATTACCATACCTAGCACACCTAGGTATGTAGCATCTAGTCTATCTTCTAGCTCTATATGATTATTTTCTAGGGGTGTACATAGGAGAGGCAAGCACCTCCTCATCTTCCACGTTATCTCGCACCCCCACTGTCTCTCCTATAACCTGGAACGCTCTTTTCCCCTAGAACTACGAAGAACGATGCCATCGTGCCAGCCTTTGTTTGGGCACTAGACCGTTTCCAAAATATAAACAAGCCGGATAGCGGTTACGGCTCAGCGCTACGCTTGGCAAAGGAACGGTGTAAACAATGCCTACCTGGTATTTGGGTGTCTTTAACATTGGGCTCGCATTCGATTATGTAGACTATCCCCATACAAATTTCCAAGCCGCCTCACTCTCACATGGTTCCTTTACCGACGCAAGAGGTAATCATGTCTAGCCATTCAAATACAAAACTATCGGGTACCTACCTACATACTCCATATGACAATGTACAACACCATCTGCGATTTCATCATTTGCACCCGTATATACATACCTCCAGGGGGTGCCAACTTCAGTTTGGGATCTGTACACGCAAACATACTTTGTAAAACTGTATATCCTAAAAAGTTCATGAAGCTCTCCCTTTTTCCTAGGTAGGCACAGCCATGGTACATGGCGAGGATGGAGCATCAGCTCTAGACCGCTACGGCAACCGGAGTTGCCAAGTTCCCGCATGCCGACTTTCTAAGGTTATTTTTAACATAAGTCGGTCTGGCGGGTGCGATATCCGGAGCACAGCCTTTCACCTACATTGTGAGCATGGCAACCGGCAAATGTTTATAGAGATATTGCAGATCTTTCCAAAAAAATTTCTTGACCAAATTGAGCTTCTGGCTTGGTACGTCTCCAGCTTCAGCTACGATAAGCCGGGGTTGAAATGAAGTCGCCAGCCTTGGTCACACTACTTAGATATCCAAGGGGCCTCATGACCTAAAAATCTTCATCCCGTAGGTAATTAGCTACCTGCGCTCTATGCTAGGCCGCAACGGTAGGACCCCCACAGCTAACCTAGCCTCCATCGTCTTCCTCCTTCTTCGTCCAACGCAACTATCCATCCACTTCAGTTGGCCTAGGCGGCGTCTAGGGTCTTATCGCGTGACCCCCCTTTTCTGCTCGAGTCAACAGGGAGTTGGCAGGGTACTGTAATGAGCTGGCAGTTGTCCTCTCCGGTCACGCGTCCGGCTTATCGCAGCCTCGTTCTATAAATTTTCAGACAAGCGAATTCATACAGGAAGCTGAATCGAGAAACGGCCATCTATCTAGTTTAATGAGGCATAACTCTCTACGTCCATGCGAATTGATCGGATCTCTAAATAGCCCCATCCGACCCATCAATCCACGCACCTATGCGATCTTGCGATTACGAAGCCGGCGGTCCAGTGCAGTGGACAACAGCGGGGACTTGTTCAGCTGTGTCATATGAGGAGGTATGTCTATCGTAGGTTTGCCGATGAACGAGTTGGTAGCGTAGGCCCCCACGGTTCGCCAGCATAGCAAATACAGCCTATCGCTGAGAGGCTGTTCTCCGGAAGATGAATAACAACCTGCTGCGAAAGCGGCATCGCGAGGTAGTAAAATACGTTCGGTTCAAATATAACTAATACAGCATTGTGGCTGGGACGTTAAACACTACCTAGGTAGCTTAGTACCGTTCTTCTTAACGAGTGATATACAGTGATCTGATATAGCTTGTCCACCAGCAGGGCATCAACCAAGAGTTCCAGCGATGCGCTCGCGACCACTCACTGATTAGCCTCAGACAAACTCCGTGCGCCCATGCTTTCCATGCCCTCAGCGCCTTTTCTTATAACTCATGATTCAGTCTGGGATCACCATATCCGTTCCTTCCCCAATCAATAGGGTCGCCTCCAGGGATACAAAGCCCAAGCCTCCAGAAGTAGTCCCGGTGTGCAAAGAACAACTGCCATGGCTTGTTCCGTGAGGGGATACCCCAAGTCCTGGGGAAGAGGGTCGCACCATCGGGGTTTTGGTCCTGCTCCTCTATTATTTGACGGGCCAACCGAAGCGTCTCCCCTTCAGATCCGGCGATACAGTTCGGATCGTAATCGCCCACACAAAGGTGGATATCTGATGGCTCAGGAGGCAGTTCTGGCTTAGAAATGAATATCTCACCAGCATGAGACCTGTATCCCCATTCGGAGAGTGGGAGTAACGGCACAGGATCATTAACGTGGGTCAGGCGACGATAGGTTCGCTTCTCGGCTGCCTTGCGCCCTTCATTAAGCTCGAAGACAGCATCCAAATACTTTACGAATCCTTCGTTCCCCACCCTAGGCTCACCAAAAGTCGTCACGACGACGTTATCCCACCCTAGGACGACCTTCAGTTCGAGAGCTGCTAGCGCAGCTACAGCACCGCCTAGACTATGTCCAATTAAGTAAACTGGATGGTCGGGGTATTGCTGGCGCAGTATTTTGAGGGTGGGCAGAACGTCATCCCGAGCAGTCTGCCATGATGACAGGAAACCCATATGCACCGTGCAATTAGTACACCTATGTTCTGGTTCTCTTGGTGGCGTATCTCCATCTTCTGGAGCTGGGTATGGTACATATTTCTGAGGTATAGTGCTTAGGTCGACAACCGTATTTGTGATACTGTATGTCCCGCGAAAGGCAACGATAATGGCGCCTCCGGTCTGACTGCCCGTGAATTTGTTTTGCTCTGTATGGATAGTTGACTCGAGCCGTGGTGGCTCGCCGTGGTCAACGGCAATATAGCCACAGCTATCGCTTAGTAGCACTCCGGTGTTCCATGTCGTAATGAGCTCTAAGGCTGGGAAGTCTTTGCACCGCGAAGCGCAAATAAAAGGCCGCTTGATCCCCGTGGTGCCGACGCAGTAGGTGATATCGACAAGTCGCGAGAGGCGTTCGAGAGATGAAGCGAAGGGTACGGAGACGCCTCGTGGTGCCAGGTCGCCTTTCTGCACTTCGAGGGTCTGCTGGTCCGCGAAAGGAGATGTGAAAGGAAGAGCGGCTATAAGATGCAGTAGGTATGGAAGTATGACGGACCTTAGCCGCATTTCGTAGGGACTAAGAGAGGCGATAACATAAAGATTGCAGTAATGTCAAGGCGAGGAAGTTAGAGATGTCGTATATCACGGTTCAGTCTTCTCTCAGCTTTCATTTCGAGCACGTCACAGTCATAGGAGATAGCGATGTGCAGAGAATAATAAATCTTGGGAGGCCATACTGAGTGCAAGCTAGCGAGTGTGCACTGCGTCTTGAACGTTGAAATTCATCTAAAAGCTCTTGTGATGATGGGTTGTATATTAAGAATGTGGTCAACTTGTCATTATAGTCCGTGACGTCGAGAAAGCGCTTGGTCATGCCAGTATGTATGCAGATGCCCAGTACCCCATGCTGGGTACCTGACTTAACACCCCGGAAACGCGGGGGCCGGGGACAGCTTACAGAACCCGAGCTGCGGGATCGGGCTGGATCGGGCGGTTTGGATGCGCCACCACTGTCATGCCCTTGTCATCCGCGTCTTAAAAGAGTCAAGTCTCCGGGCAATGTTATTGGAGTTCTAACGACATCAGTCGAATTAGTGCATATAACCGTCTACCGCAGGCCTACCAACTTCACCCATCGACAAGACACATCAAGTGGAAAGGGTGACCAGAATCATTAAAATTATGAATACCTTAGGTAGGTATATGCTATCATATAATGACAACGTGGAAGGTTAAATATATGATATGGTTCAATCACCATATCTTCCCTTTCCTTCATATTCGAACGTTACAAGAGTAGTAAGTGCCTTTATGAATCCCGTATCCTGAATTAAGTACGGCTACTGGGAGGGCGGTGCCGGTGAGAGACTGGTAAAATCTCCAGATATAGGCGATTGTTTGCCAGTGCATCTCGAACTTGAAGTCGAATTTGTGCAGGCAAGCTCTGGCGTAATGAGACCTGAGGCTTCCAGCGGATGGGGGCTGCAGCTGGCTGTAAGAACAAATGCGTCTCTGAAAAGGCTTGGGACGTGAGGTTTTATACTTACTTCTCAGGGCAGGCCTTTTCGATCAGTGTGAGACCCGGTATTCCGGATGTCTGATAGATGAATTCGACATTGGCGTTATCACAGGGCCATCTCTGTGCAGTACCGGGGCTGGCAGACTTTGACGTTGAGTTCCGTTGACAGAAGGTATCTATACCAGTGTCGACGTCGGTGAAGTGGAACGACGTCACGTTCTTCGTGTTGTCGACGTTGTCCGTGAATATGGTCAAGTCGGAGATCTCGAACTCGCCTGGCAGGGTGCACCCTTCTGTTGCTTTTATGCCTGCAGGGATTGCGTACTTAAACGTCTTAGAAGTTGCGACTCCAGTCAGGAGGCCAAGGGCGAGGCTATATGTAACAGAACGCATATTGGTACTCTTAGCAAAACGGATGTTTCAAGGTGAAAAACCAGAGAGAGAAAAGAGACGACGGCCGGCTTAAATAGGGGCAGAACGTGTGGGCTCGTTTGGAACACTGGAAGTACGTAGGCCATCCTGACAGATCCTTTCCGGAAAGTCTAGGGTGTTTCGTGCTGAAGGCGCTGGAGACCTTCCACTCCCTGCCAAGCTCTTCCCGTTTATCGGCCCAGATGCAAACCATCGTTGCAGATCCTGATGCAATCGACCATGCTATTGGCCCCAAACCCACGTCTTACCTGAGATCCGCAAGCTAAAGCAAACCAGAGGTTGATTGGCCCTAATCGGTTTCGGTGTTTCTTCGAAGTACACAGGCACTCGGGCGCTATATCACTCTTAATACTCTATACAGAGAACCAATATAGCATTTGCAGTGAATGCTTGCTAGGGTCTAAGTATCTAATTGTTTATTCCCCGGTTATGTATATAAGTAGGGGCATCCGGGTCTTTTGGTTTATAGAGTATAGCTCCGAGCTCTTCTTAGCCACTTATTAAAACTAGCCGTCCCTTCTCATCACCTGGCAGTCATAGATGCCACACCGTTTAGAAGCGACCCCTTTTAGAGGGGTGCAAGACCGCGACAGTAAGCTCCACTCTATATGGCCAACTTGTGGCGCACTATCTGTCTACTCTACTTGGACTAGCAACCTAAAGACTGAAGACACTTCCTTCGAGGAGACTGTCAAAGAGGCCGCAGTCTCCAAATATTGAACCAAACGTAGCTATCCCCGAGCTGCAGTGACTCCTGTTCCTCGTATCCGTGAGTAACTTCAATACGGTCTGAATGCTTTGTTGCCGAACTTTCAGTCAAGTAAGGTGATTCATACGCTCGTTGCTCAAAGGTCTTGGTGCCGCTAACTCGGACATCGGGTGACAGATCGATAAGACAGTCGAACAGAGAATTCCTTGGTTAGGGCGTCTTCCGGTCAACAGCATATACGACATCGTACAACCACAAACCGCGGATATTCGGGTTCGGATTCTGTACACAGCCTTGTCGAACTTGACATGTAGGTATTGGATTTGTACTGAAGGATAAGCTCTCAAAAAGGCAATTCTATTATAAGAGTAGGCATTCGAGACACCAGTCGCCTTATGCATACCGCTTGGAACGTCTTATAATTGGGTAAAATGCCTATAGCGAGTCTGCATCCCCTGAAGACAAGTTGCCCATACGTGCATACCTAATATGAATCATTAGTGAGGATGCTGAACGTCGAGAATGTCAACGTAGTCCGAGCAAATACAGCTTCAATGGATGTGGAGCGGCCTTGATAATAGGTATACTAGGCTACAACCACTGCCTCTACCGGTTCACCTGAAATATACCGAAATATGGGTTGCAGCAAATGGATGTGATGAGTCCTGAAAAGCAAGGGAAGTATGATGGCCACATATGTAGCAAGGGAGGCTCAAGTAAGGTGCCAGCTCTTTTCCAGCAGCTCTAGCGCTAGGCTTCTGTTCCAAGTTGCTGGGTGCTACTTAAATTGATACTCTAACCTAAAACAGAAGTAAATGACGACCCCGCGGACGCGTCTCCCTTTGCAGACTGAAGGCGGCATGAGCATTCATTATTCCTGGCCTCTTTTGCTCATCGATAAGAGGTTTGGCAGAAGCTCTTTCGTGCAACCATTTCTCCGCATCATGACTTGACCTACTCGCAACTGAAATGGGCCTACCTTTGAGGATGGATAACATTCACGCACCAACAGTGCCCGCGGGCCCCTCGTCACGGCCTCTAGCCAATGGCAGTGGTGCGCAACTCTCCTTCGCGGAGCTACAGGTGAAGAAGGATAACATGGAAGCCGAACTGAAGGCTTTGAGTGGCGTTCTCGATTCAGTCCGTCTCTGCATCGACGCATCGTGCAATTCTTTTGCTAATGCAGGTCACAGCATGGCGTCAACATGGATACACCTCTCACGACAATGGATGGATTTCCTCGGGCAGATATCGATGTAGCACAAAGTATGAATGACTCTGCGGATTGTCCTGCCCTTCTACTCTAACTGATTTCTGACGATAGTCCGGACCACCCGCTCGCGAATTATCCACCTGCGGAATGACTATAAGGACCTTATGAATGCAATCGAGAAGCACCTCCACGAGCATTTCGCGAGCCTGCAGGATACAGACGATATTACGCCCTCATCCGCCCACCGCTCCGAAATGATGGGGGACTCTATCCCCGAAAGTTTGGAAGAACCATTTGCCAAAGTCAACAGCGTTGTTACGGGCAGTCCAGCAGATTCGGCCGGCTTAAAGGCCGGGGACGAGATTCGAAATTTCGGATACGTCAATAAGAGCAACCATGATGGCTTAAAAAAGGTGGCGGAGTGCGTTCAAGGAAACGAAGGAGTAAGTTCAACTTGCATATGGATCCAATAGCGACAACCAAGACTTTGATTGTCAGAACATCCTCAACACTGTTGCTAAACTCCTCTACAGCGAAGGGTACTCGTCAAGGTCTCCCGTCCAACACCTTCGGGTCAAAGACAAGAACTGCAGTTGAACCTGATCCCTCGCCGCAACTGGGGCGGAAGAGGCTCCCTGGGATGTCATATCTTGCCCATTTAAGGAGAAATGATAGATGATGGAATAAGCCAGAGGTATTAGATGCCTCAAGCATTCCCGAGATGTTGCGTTCAAAACAGTAGCAACAATGATATGCTTGCAGCTGGTGCTGGTTGCGATCAGATGCACTTATAGTGGCATATCCAGTGTCTCTCAACCAGCTAGACATATCATCGGAATATCCATAAAAATGAAATAAAGGCCCATGGAATTGATGACTCACCTTGTATGAGCAAAACATGCATTGTGTATAAAGACTGTCTGTCGCCTAGTGGACGTTGGCCTCGATGTTTCTCGCCCTGAAGGAGTAGAGGCCTCATCAGGATTACTAATATAACATTAGCCCCACGTAAATTTTGACCTGGCATCAGTAGTAATTTCAGATCAGGCACTTATCAGGTAGCAACACGAAGGTGTAGCCTCAATGTATGAAAACTTGAAGGTAACAACTTATGGACCTGGATCAGAATTTCCGTTTGTATCGCCGACGCATTGATATCTTATGCAGGGGAGGTTGGGTGTCAAAGAGGTGTAAATTGGGAACTGGAGGCGATAATATGCTAAAAGTACCAGGTAGATACTTACAGCAGACCCAAAGAGAGCCCCACATCAAGAACGAATTCGACCCCGCCATTAGCGGAATCTACAGGTTCAACGTCATTTATGTGGTCGCCCGCTGGGACGATTTGAATCTCCATTCGGTCGTAGAATGTACGTGGCATTTGACAGCGAAAGAAATCCATGTTTTAGGGACAATCTCGCAAGGTGTTGGATACTTGCGGGTTGACAAAATGCAAAATAATTTTTACTTCGGAATAACCTTTCCTGTATCATAGGTATCCAAGAAACCTTCTTAATTGACAATCAAGTACGCAGCTTGGATACATACTGAAAGCGTACTGAAAACCCAAAAAAACGCGCCAAGTAAGAAGTAGACAGGTGCTGAATCACGTGCTTTCGCCCCACAATGCTCAGGTTTTGCAAGCTTGGCAGAGAAAGAGGCCCCAGGTTGCTCGGTTGCTCTGTTGCCTCCCCATTCTTTCCACTTCGGTCGGTGTAAAGCCTTAACTTGACGAACAATTTTACCATCGCTGACTGTTTTCCTGCCATCTACAATCACAACCCAATTCACCCGCCCACTCTACATAAGAATCTCTCAACTACTTCAGGTATGCGCTATTGACTCCACGCTCAGTCTTCTGTTTTTTTTTCCCCTTTTGCAAATAAACATTACGTTACTGTCGGCCTAGCTTGCGATCGAATATTACACATAGCGATAGATTAAAGCGAACACCCCACTGACGTCGATCATAGTCTCCGACTTGTTTACTTCATAATAGCGACCGATCCCTCCAACACAATGGCGGCACAAGAGCAGGTCCCCACGTTCAAGCTCGTCCTTGTTGGCGATGGTGGTACTGGCAAGGTGAGTTTGCGTCATCCATCCTTCGCTACTGTCAAGATGCTCAATTTGTCGGGCGATGCCTCTTATTGCGACTTACCTCTCCTACTTCATTCTATGACTGGTGACGATATTGACTAACTCCCGCCGTGACGCGTAGACCACCTTCGTCAAGCGCCATTTGACCGGTGAATTCGAGAAGAAGTACATGGCCACTCTCGGTGTCGAGGTCCATCCCCTTGCCTTCAGCACGGTATGTTGGGGTCCAGCCCATTTCCCAGGTCGCAAAGGCTCTAATATCGGTGTAGAACTACGGACAGATTACCTTCGATGTATGGGACACAGCTGGCCAGGAGAAGTTTGGTGGTCTACGAGATGGCTATTACATCAACGGCCAATGCGGTATCATCATGTTCGATGTCACTTCCCGTATCACCTACAAGAATGTCCCCAACTGGCATCGTAAGTAAACTTGAAATATTTATCTTCCCTTCAGTCCTGGCTTACACCATTTGATCTAGGTGACCTGGTTCGTGTCTGCGAGAACATCCCCATCGTTCTTTGTGGCAACAAGGTCGATGTGAAGGAGCGGAAGGTGAAGGCAAAGACCATCACCTTCCACCGAAAGAAGAACCTCCAGTACTACGATATTTCGGCTAAGTCGAACTATAACTTCGAGAAGCCGTTCCTGTGGCTCGCACGCAAGCTCGTTGGCAACCCCGCTCTGGTAAGTAGGCTTGATTGTTGGTATTGTCCATTTGTCTAATTTGCTCCAACTAGGAATTCGTCGCTGCCCCTGCTCTGGCTCCCCCTACCGCTCAGGTTGACGAGACCCTTCTCAAGCAGTACGAGGAGGAGATGAAGCAGGCTGCTACCGTCGCCCTCCCCGATGAGGAAGATGATGACTTGTAAACGGGCCATGGCTTTAGGCGGCGCTGTCTGGATGATGCGAGTTGATGGACTTATTGCCATTGTTCGGTCTTGGTGAGACAAAGCGGATGGGACACGTCGCCTGAGATTGTATGGATTATTGCTACGCATGGATATGATGAGGCCATGATAATACTTTGACTTCGGCAAAGATGAAGGAAACACGAGAGCGGGTGCGTGGAAGGCGCGAGCTCTTGATGAGGGTTGATGACCTCTGAACTGGCGGCGATTCCGGCGCATCGCCGCATCTGCGGCATCTAGATAGCACCACCCATAGACATCATGATGAGAGAGGATGGCGTTTGGCTTTCCCAGTTGCATTCTTTGTGCCATATTCAGGGCTCCTCAAATTTTACTAGGCTGCTGGCCGTCTGCGGCCAGATGTTGGCGGGCTCAGAGAACAACCACGATCTCATACTAGAGATCTCTACCTCACCGACATGTTCCTTGGCTACAGTCGATCATAAATAGCAGCCTTCGTCCTTCATCTGCTGTTATGTTACACAGCTTTAGGGCTGACACGATGGAAGTTACGAGTAGTGACGACCAAACTAAACCTATCCCGCCGGGGACGTTCTCCTGGTGGGGAATATGCAGGTCCAAGAGTTAAGAGGCCACTTTGGCATAATATATACCAGCCAAAGCCTTACCATCGAGGATCAAGATCACATCCTATTTCGTTTCGGGAAACCTCTCTTGCCGGGGAGCCCTAGATGATCGTAACCCTCCCGTTCATACGCTTTTGTGTGTCGTTTCTATCAGGCAGACCCGCTTAGTCGCGCGATGTGCAGGTGCTCTATGGCGATGTGAGTCGAAGCGTATATGAGTCGGGTGACCGAAACCCCATCCAGCTAGTGGTTATGGTCCTTAAAATCTGGCTTGTGATAAGACAGGCTGAACTCCACGAGCCGTTGGGGGCCGGGTTCGGCGCCCGCCCGAGGAGTTATCTCGAACACAGCGCAACAATACTACTGCACGTAGTCCTGGTTTGATGCTGACAAAATACAGGTGGATTCCAATCGTACTATTTCGGGTAGACGGGAAGTCCAGATCTAACTACTTATCTAACTAGTACTCACGCGGTCCGCAGAGTAGATAAACTCCATCACGCAGCCACAATGCAAGATATCGGCAAGACAGAAAAATGACAGATAAATAAAATGTTTAACTAAAGATTCTTGAAGGGATCTTTTTTTTTTCTCTCTCTCCCTATTAGTTACTTGTTTCGCCGATTTCCTGTAGATCTTTTGAACCTTGTGATAGGAAATATTTCATTTGTAATTGATGTTGCGGGACGCCTACTACACCGTAGTGCGGAAATGATTGGGCCGAGCGTATTCTACGCTCCAGTATTGCGTAGCTATGTAGGTACTTCGTAGGTATCTGTCTAGATAACTCACTGCCACAATGAGCGTAGTCACTTGCAAAAAGAAAAGAAGAAAAGACCCCCAAAAAAACCAACTCTGCCAATATTGGCATTGGCTTCTTGACTTCGGGGAATTTCACCTGTAGAATGTAGCTAGGCGAACCAGGGCTGATGTCCTACTGGCGGCATACTTACATATTCTTCTTCACCGTCGAAGGAATCGCGTAGAAGAATGGAGTGTCCAGGAGGATGCGGCTATGCCTAAAATGGATTTTCTTTTTATTTTCTTATGTAAGTAAGTATGCAGCCTCACAACGTTCTCATGCGGGCTGTTAAGAAGTCGAAAAGCTTGTTGCAGCAATGGCAAGAATGGGATATCCGGACTCAGCAGGCACGTGGAGAATGGTAGGTCTAATTGGACGCCGAGTCCCGAGCGGACAGGGATGATGCGGCGGCGGGTCAGCAACGTGCTCGAGTTGGATTCTTGTCGATTGGGGTAGAACGTCTCTGTTTATGTAAGCTCTAAAGACTTCGAGAAGACTTCGAGGTACGTAAGCCTACATACATACATATGTATGTATGTATGTACCTAGTACCAATCAGGCCTGCATTGCCTGCATTGCCTGCATCCGCTGAGGACACCTTTGAACCTGTTCCACCAAGCAAATTTATCACTAGATGTCCCCTCGATAGACAAGTTAAAAAGAGACGGAACAACTCCTCCAGTCCTTTCAGTCTCTCGCAAGCGCATTCCTTTCGCATACAGGCTACCTACCAGCTCGACTACCTACTCTCTCTGTGGCGTGGTAAAGAGTTGTCCTTCGTCACCAGGGTGGTCCATTGTCTATCATTTAGTACTAAGTTACGAAAAAGACATGTGGCATCTTCGAAGAGCCGCATATTGATATGAGAGAAGAAGCATCAGGTTGCCGGTTTACTTTTAGATCTCGGTTTTCTCTAGCTGCTTAAGCTTATCGTTGTTTAATTTAATCCAACCTTCGCATGCGAGGTGATCCTGCTCCTCTTATCAACCGGTCATTTTCCAGTACATATACTTGTACCTATCTATTCGAGAACATACTTAGACCAGAGATACATCGTGACCGCGCCATCGGATCGCGGGCGCAATAGCCATGGAGAGCACTTTCGCAAAGCCCATACCAGACGTGTTGGGCCACTTCGGCGTCGACCCGAAGTCTGGTCTCACGGACGAACAAGTTGCTAAGCTGAGGGAAAAGCACGGCAGAAATGGTGTGTTCGGCTTGGTCGCTCTTCCCATGTCCTTCCAAGCGACTGACTGACTGACTGACATCCTTTTCTCTTGCAGTTATTCCTGAAGAGCCGCCGACGCCACTATGGGAGCTCATTCTTGAGCAGTTCAAAGACCAGCTGGTTATTATCCTACTCGGCTCTGCAGCTATATCTTTCGCGTTGGCCCTCTTGGAAGAAGAAGAAGGCTGGAGCGCATTCGTTGATCCCGCGGTTGTGAGTATCCCTCCACATATCGTCAGGCAGCCGCGAAATTCCCGTTTGCTTACCATGACCCGTCTCGCAGATCCTAACGATTCTCATTCTGAATGCCGTCGTCGGCGTGTCCCAGGAAAGCAGTGCCGAAAAGGCCATTGCTGCGCTGCAAGAATATTCTGCCAACATCGCTAGGGTGATCCGAAATGGTGGGCAAGTCTCGCGCATAAAGGCCGATGAGTTGGTACCTGGGGACATCATCTCGGTGTCTATTGGCGACAGGATTCCTGCCGATTGCCGTATCATATCGATCGATAGCAACAGTTTCGCTGTTGACCAGGCTATCTTGACTGGCGAGAGCGAAAGCGTCAGCAAGGATCCAGCTGCTGTCTTGAAGGACAGCAAGGCAGTGCTCCAGGATCAGGTCAACATCCTCTTTTCTGGGACAACAGTCGTTACCGGTCGTGCGAAGGCTGTCGTTGTCTCGACGGGGCCGAACACTGCTATTGGCGACATCCACGAAAGCATCACTGCTCAGATCTCCGAACCGACACCTTTGAAACAGAAGCTCAACGATTTTGGGGACTCTCTGGCCAAGGTTATCACTGTCATCTGCGTGCTTGTGTGGCTTATCAACGTCCCTCACTTCGCCGATCCGAGTCATGGAAACTGGACGAAGGGCGCTATTTACTATTTGAAGATCGCCGTCTCCCTTGGGGTTGCCGCCATCCCCGAAGGACTGGCCGTTGTTATTACAACATGCCTAGCGCTCGGGACTCGCAAGATGGCCGCTAAGAATGCTGTCGTTCGAAGCCTGCCGTCTGTGGAGACTCTTGGGAGCTGCAGTGTCATCTGCTCGGACAAGACCGGTACCCTCACTACCAACCAAATGAGTGTTAGCAAGGTCCTCCATATCGACGAGAGTGGGACCGGCTTGGAAGCGGTTGATATCGAAGGTACCACATTCGCACCGCAGGGAGATGTCAAACGCAATGGAAAAGTCGTCCGCGATCTGACCCAGACTTCAAGCACGATCGGCCAAATGAATGAGGTAGCTGCACTTTGCAACGATACTCGGCTTGCTTACGATTCTAAATCGGGGAATTTCTCGAGTGTTGGGGAGCCTACCGAGGGAGCACTGAGAGTTCTGGCTGAGAAATTGGGACCCTGCGCACCTGCAACTAACAAACCCGAGGACCGTCTGCACTACGCTAGCAGCTTCTACGAACGGAAATATCCCCGGCTTGCCACCTACGAGTTCTCCAGAGATCGAAAGAGCATGTCCGTTATTGTCCAGGATGGAGGGAAGAAGAAGCTCCTTGTTAAAGGTGCCCCGGAATCCATCCTTGAGAGGTGCACTCAGACTTTAATCGGAGCTAACGGCAAACGTGTTCCCCTTGACAACAAGCTCCGTGGACTCCTTTCAAAGGAAGTTGTCGAGTATGGCAACCGCGGTCTCCGGTTGATTGCGCTTGCAAGCGTCGATGATGTCAGCTCTAACCCTTTGATTCAAAATGTCAAGACCACGGCCCAGTATGCGCAACTCGAACAGAACCTTACTCTTCTCGGACTGGTTGCTATGTTAGATCCCCCTCGACCGGAGGTTCCCGCCGCCATCAAGAAATGCAGAGATGCCGGAATCAGAGTCATGGTAATTACGGGTGACAACCGCAACACAGCAGAGAGCATCTGCCGCCAGATTGGTGTTTTCGGAGAGCACGAAGACCTGACGGGAAAGAGCTTTACTGGCCGTGAATTCGAGAACTTGAGCCCTGGCGAACAGCTGGAGGCTGCACGCAACGCGTCCCTCTTCTCCCGTGTGGAGCCAAGCCACAAGTCAAAGCTTGTAGACCTTCTTCAGTCTCTAGGCGAGGTGGTTGCCATGACCGGGGACGGAGTCAACGATGCCCCGGCTCTCAAAAAGGCTGATATTGGTGTTGCGATGGGTTCTGGTACAGACGTCGCTAGATTGGCCGCGGATATGGTCCTTGCGGACGACAACTTCGCCACCATCGAGGTCGCTATTGAGGAAGGCAGATCCATCTACAACAACACGCAGCAGTTTATTCGGTACCTCATCTCGTCCAACATTGGAGAAGTCGTCTCCATCTTCCTCACCGCTGCTCTTGGCATGCCCGAGGCCCTTATTCCCGTTCAGCTTCTTTGGGTCAACTTGGTCACTGATGGTCTGCCGGCCACGGCTCTGTCCTTCAACCCGCCCGATCACGATATCATGAAGAGAGCACCCAGGAAACGCGACGAACCTCTGATCGGCGGATGGCTGTTTCTGCGATACCTGATCATCGGCACCTACGTTGGTATCGCTACCGTTGGTGGTTACGCCTGGTGGTTTATGTACTACTCTGGGGGTCCCCAGATCAGCTTCTACCAGCTCTCTCATTTCCACAGATGCTCAACCGAGTTCCCAGGTATCGGCTGTGAGATGTTCACCAATGACATGGGCAAAGCCGCGTCAACAGTGTCACTCTCCATCCTCGTCGTCATCGAAATGCTTAACGCCATGAACGCTCTCTCATCCAGCGAGTCCCTCCTTACTTTGCCTCTGTGGGAGAACATGATGCTCGTGTACGCTATCACGCTGTCGATGACCCTCCACTTTGCACTACTCTACATTCCCGTCCTTCAGAGCCTCTTCTCCATTCTGCCCCTGAACTGGACCGAGTGGAAAGCGGTGCTCGCCATCAGCGCGCCCGTAATGTAAGTAAAGGAATATCCTGATGATCCCTATATGGACAACAGTGTCTGACTTTTGACAGTGTGATCGACGAAGTGCTCAAGCTCATCGAGAGGTGTTATTTCACGCAGAGAACTACAATTGATACCACCCTGGCCAAGAAGAAGGCTTAGGAAGTTATAGATCTGGCTAAGATAGACTAGACTAGATGTGCTACACTGCGTTTGCGTATGCATTTGTCTCAGCTTGCAGTTAAAATCATATCTCTGTGTTCTTAAAGTCATGATGAACAAGGCGTGTCTTGATATTTAGCCGATTCTCTATGCTTCTTCTATTGGCACATTACAAGATGGCTCCTAGCCATCGATGACGTTTTCGCCTGCTGTGCGAGCCTCTGCCAAAGCCCTGTCGACTACTCAAGCCGCGTAGCAACGGACCTTCAATTGTTCGTTGGGGAAGTGAATAATGACCCCCCTGCTATGGCTTTTGGCCGAATAAGAACCCTTTGACCAATCGTCCTAGGAACATAAGGTCTTAATCCTGTCGACCTTTTAGTAATCTCTTGGTGACCTTGTCCTTCTCGATGATGTAGACGTGTGCACCCCATCCTGACAACGCATCCCGATCCACAGCATTCAACAGAGCCTGCGAGATGGTTTCGAAGAGATCCTCGGGTCCCTAAAATTATCATCATACGTTAGCACATACCATATATGGGGTAACGACCCAGCTTTTTAGAGCCCGGGAACAGAACAATGGGAGTAGGATCAGCGGCAGAGAAGCGAAGGGTAAGGACGAATGAAACCACGAAAAGAAGGAAGGAAGGGAGGAAGAAAGGGACGCACCAGATCGGGCTCCCACAGGCTCTCGCACATGCCGAAGAGCTGCTCGGAGGCGGTGCCGCTGACGATGAAGTCCTTGGCGAAGTCGATGCAGCCGATGCTGTCGAAGCCGCAGATGAAGGGCTTGTTCGTCCTGGGCTCGAGGCCGGCGACGACGGGGCTCACGAACCAGGGGCCGAAGCGGCGCTCGTAGAGCGACGAGGACACGAGGTTGGCGAAGGTCGAAGGCGCGATCCCCCGCTCCTCGCGCAGCCGGTACATGTTGACCTTGTACCGGAACACGTCCGCCACCGTCGACACGTCCGTCGCGAGCCCCGTGAGCCCCAGGAACACCGTCTCGCCGTACCGGAACACCTTGGGGAAGTTGTTCGACACCGTCAGCGCCTGCAAACCCAGCCGCAGGTCGCACGCGATGGCCACGCAGTCCTTGCCCACCATCGCTACGCAAGCGCCGCCGTCTGTTGAGCGGGGGACATGTCAGTTATCAGTCTGGCTCCGGAGTGCGTGAAGAACGCCGCACGGGGGGCACGAGGGTGTACTGACTTATGTCGAAGGGTGACGACTACAACGGGTAAGACGTCAGCTACCATGATCAAATCCGTCTTCACAAGCTTGGCTTGGTGGCCGGGTATGTATGATGAAGCTTACCATGATCACAGAGGGCTATCTATGTGCAATCAGACTGGTCACTGTCAATGAAGCCGTGGGAGAGAAACTCGGTCGAAAATCCGAGCAGTCAGTGGTCTTCGCGGAATAATGCCGTCGTCGTGAATTGTGAGGGGTGACCTGCTCGGTGATGATGATACCCCTAGAGTTGCTACTTGAGAAGGCTGAGAGTGATGTGTGTGCACGGCAGCCGGCTCCTACTAACGTACTGTAGGGGCTAAGTTACTTGAGTGAGGGCAAGGCAAGGCAAGGCAAACACGTTATGGCGCGGCCAGCTCCAGCTCTAGAGCTCAAAAAAGTGCCTACTTAGTAACAACGCTACCTACATGCCTAGGTATTGTACATACAGGTACTACTGTCATCGCAGTTAGTTACCTGCCACGTACGTAGAGCTGGAAGCTTAGGCCATCGGAACATCGGCAATTAGCAGGAGCTTGCTCAGTGCTGTGCTTGCTCCCGGGTCCCCCCTCTAACCCCCCTCTACCCCTCTACAAAAGTACCTAGATGGTACCATTTCATCAGCAGCGGTTGCCTGAGAGCTAAGTAGTTTGCTGCGTACCTAGTCGCTGCTAAGGTGACCTAATCACAGTTGGCAGAGTGGGCGACGTCGCTGATGTAACAACATTCGCAGCAGTTCCACGCATTCTATGGTACCGACATAGATACTTGGCGGGTTATATACTGTTGTTGACGCTCTTGCTTTTTAACTTCGTGTCCCCTACCAGAATTATTTACTGTCTCGCTACGGCCCGTTTCCATCTGAACTGACCATCCATCAACGATACCCCGCCAACTCCTCCACTACAAGAACCACATCTACGGATACAGAATCGGGACCCCGTCAGACCGAACTGAGCGGCCTGTGTAGACAGAGATCATGGCCTCCAAGGTCAAGGTCGTGGATAGCAACTTCAGACAGGTCGAGGTCAAAGTCAATCCTGCGACACATCTCACCGAGATCCTTGAGCAAGCCTGCGCCAAGTTCAAGGTCGATCCCAGCAAGCACCTCCTCAAGTACAAGCAGCGCCAGCTAGACCTATCCCACACATGGCGCACGTCCGGGCTGGTCCAGGGTGCCAAGCTCGAACTCGTCGTCAAGTCCAAGACTCCCACCGCCGTCGACGTCGCCCTGCAGCTCCCGCCGCCCGAGTCGGACGCCTTTCCGCCCTACGGCAGGCTCACAGAGAAGCTCCCGAGTGACGTGACAATATGGAAACTCCTGCGCCACTTCGAGAGCGGCCAGCCGAGCGCGGGGAAATCCTTGAACATCACGGGAAGGGGCGTGCCGCAGACAGAAAACGGGTCCGTCGCGGGTAGTGGACAGCTATACTACGAGACGCCAGTCTTGCAGATCGATAACCGGCAGCTCTCGACGTTTGACGACTTCCAGAAGACGCTGTTCCAGCTTGGGTACAACTCTGGGAGAGTCCTGATACGCTTGTCGTTCCAGAGGACGGATAAGACGCTCGTAGATGCTATGGCCGATATCGACCGGTATTTCCAGGAAGAACAGACCGCACAACAGTCCGTCCGCAGAGAGACCGGAGCCACTCCTTCATCACACTCGACGGCTCCGAGCGCCGAAGAAATTGTGCCGCAATCTACAACGCCTGCGACGGAAGATCCCACGGTTCCAGATCCCAGTCAGAAAGATACAAGCGTCCCAGACACCACAGCACAGGCATCAGTCGGGGATGCTATGGACGTGGACGAAGCTACACAGCCAGAGCCGTCTAGCGACGTCACAATCTTCGCGGCGCCCACGTCGGCCACGCCGGCAGCCGCGCTCCAGACCGACTCGGAGGACGCCTTCATACCGGGCATCGAGCACGCCAAGGCGCACCAGAGGCTGCTCAAGGCGGCGGGCCAGAATAAGCGGCTGCTCTCGGACCAGGAGATCGCCGAGCGGGAGGCGGCGGAGCGCAAGAAGCTGGCGGACACGGCCTCGGTGCGGATCCGCGTGCGCCTGCCCGACAACTCGCTGCTGGAGCGCGACTTCGGCCGCGACGACACGGGCGCCACGCTGTACGCCGTCGTGCGCGGCGCCATGGCCCACCCGGCGGCGCCCTTCCGGCTGACGTACCCCGCGGCCCAGGGCGGCGGCGCCCGGCGCGAGGTCATCCGCGACGCCGACGACGCCTCTTCGGCCCTCATCGCCGGCCACCGCTTCCGCGGCCAGGTCATCGTCACCTTCGTCTGGGACGACGCCGCGCCCGCCGACGTCCGCCGCCCGCCCTTCCTCAAGCAGAGCGCCGCCGCCCGCGCCCAGAAGGTCGTCGTCCCCGAGGTCCCGGACGCCGTCGAGGTGGGCGAGGGCAAGGGCGGCAGTAGCGAGCATCCCACCGCTTTGGCGCTGGCGCCGCCCAGGCGCGGCCTTGATGCGCTCAAGGAGAAGACCCCAAAATGGTTTAAAGGGCTGGGTAAGAAGTGAATCTTCCTCTTCGGGGTTGTACTGGCGGCGTCGGGGCATGGTAGTTCTGGTCCAACAGTGGAAGGTTTGCATTATGAGCGATGACTATCAGTCTGCTATGCTTGGAGTTTTGTGGGAAGGGGGGTCTAGCATGAATTTGCGGTTCACGCTGCGTTGAGCTGTGCATATTAAATAGTACAATTGTAGAACTAAGGAAGCGCGTTTCGCAGAAAGCACGTTTGACAGGAACGGAAATTTCAAAATAGGCGGCATCTCGTGAAGATTTTGTTCATGTGTGTATCATTTGGTATCTGATAACCCGCTCACTAGTTCGGCTAGCTAGCTATTCCCGTATCCGAGACGATCCTATCTCTCATGCAATCCGTGCCGTAAATATGATGACGCCAGAACCGTGACCGGATTTTTGCTTCTCTCCCTGCTTGTCGGACTCGCCACGCCGATTCGCTGTTTAGTGGCCAGCGCGGCGGGATTCGGCGATGATCCTCTGGAGTTCGTCGACCTTGGCCTTGGCACGGCCGAAGGTACCGAGCTAGAGAGAACGTGTTAGACTTCGCATCACTTACGTCGATTCTACGTGTGTAATTGGAACGGGCATCTTACCCTCTTCTTGGCGAGCTTACGGGCTCGCTTGTCTCGGCTGTTGCGGAGTAATTCAATGACTGGAACCGAAATTAGTGACCTAGCCCGGGCTCGACCTCGTTCGTGGATAGAGTTTACCTCGGCGCTCGTAAGGGGCGAGACTAGATAGAGGACACAGATGTCAGCTTGCTGTTTTTTGACACTCATGCTTATCAGGTGTTCATGGCTCGGGTATCGATGGACGACACCATGTGCCTTCAAGGGCGAAGAGGGGCCAAATCAACTCACCCTGCAACCTCCTTCACGATGTCCCTGACGAAGGTAACCCGCTTGCTCTGGTGACCCTTGGTACGGGAGATGCGGGCCTTGGTACCGACGCGGGGAGTGGTCTTCTATAGGTTTCCGAAACAGAAGTTCCCAGTCAGCCAGCGTCCATCATCTGCCATGTGCCAATGCGCGAGAGAGAAATAGCAGAGCAGAGATCCTCCACGAGGTGAGACGGCGGGAGATGGTTGACTAAGGGGAGGTTGTTCATCTTACATGGCCGCGGCTGAAAGGAAGACGGTCAGGTTAGCAGATTGCCCCCTCTACAACGAAGCATCATCAGACGGAGTTCCTCGGGGTGTTGAAGACATACTTGATACCGACGGTGAGCCCGTTGCGGACAGGCGCTTCCTTTGCCATTTTGTCTGGTTGTCGACCGGACGAGTCTTTGGTTTGCTAGATGGTTGTCGTTGGGTTAGTAGCTCGCGGATTGGAGAAGAGGCTCGAAAATTTCCAATTCGCGATACCGACAAAAAGTGGAGGATAATTCAGAGAAATTCTTAAGGGCGGGTTTGGGAGTTGGTGTATGTCACGTGGACGAAAATTCGCTTAATGTGTGGGGTTGTATGGACTGGTGTGGCTGTGGTTGTGGCTGTCGGAACTAGTCAGCAAGTGAAGGGGTGGCTTCTCCTTTTGAATGAGGCTTTGCTCTTGGCTTGTATGTGGGTCCAAGACAGTTCTAATGTCAGTCTCGGAACTGGAAGATTTCTCGCAGATCATTGCGAGATACGGTGACATCAAGCCTTGTTTCCCAGTCAGCGCATCTTCAATGTCAACAACGGAATGCGACACCATTTTCATGTTAAGATGATCTATCCTAGATGGGCTGAGGTCAGTCTTCATTATGATGGGTCTGTGCGGTCCTTGGACCCTGATCAGCGCAAATTTCCATAACAGGATATACCCTGCCTAAATGATGGCATATTTGTTGTCTAGGCTGATAGGGAAGCTCGATGTGTGGATCTCCATTTCATACATCGGAATGTCGCATATTGGATATTGGGAGGTCGTGGACTCCGTCAGCCCTGTGTCACATTTCAATATCCAAGGACGCCTCCGGGCGCTTTGAAAATATCTTGAAGCTCTAATGCGAGTCGGATGTCTTATAACTCAGGTAGCTACCCATACCCGTGCTCTCACATTGTCAATTCCAGTTTCGAGGAAGTCAGTTGTCACTTCTTACCACCATACGCTACCGGACTTGACGTTCGGACCAGGGGGAAGCCGGTACTTCCGCGTATGCTTTGAGTGTGGAAAGCTCGAAGTCTATCTTTCAAGTAAAGAGCGGTATTGTTAGTTGTATTCTATATGGTAGTCGCCTCGTCTCTTAGAGTTTCGTTAGTTCACCTCCAAGCGCCACTTCCACCCTCGTCTCCTTGCCAGCTTCCCGTCACTCTTTCCCGATATCATCTGAACCTTGGCGTTTGCCGAAGCGCAATAACAATGGTTTCTGGGAGCAAACCTTGGGGTTTTCCACTTGATTCGTCTCATCTGCATCATTCCCAACTTGATAGTCATGTTTTGAATCTGGTCCTGGGCGTCCCTTTTGGCTGTATCTGAATCCTTGGAGCGTCGAGGCCGCATTTTACATCTTCACTTTCTTGGTCCTCGTTTTCTTGGTCGCCATTCATCATCATGGCATTAGCCGTAACCAACAATAGTTCTCAGGACTCAAGCTCCATTTCTCAAGCGAATAGTAAATCTCCCTCCCTGCCAAAGAGCTCTCCCGGAACGCGCTCGCGGAGCTGTTCCATGCATATTCCGAGGGAGCCGAGCCGGGATGCACCAATGCCTCACTATCCGTCTCTGAGAGTGGCCCGAACAGACCCTGATATTGACTTTGGACCCATCTACCGTTCCTGCACCGACGAGGATGATACTTGGAAGATTTTGGATAATATAGCGGCAATAGGATTAACTTTGGAGAAAGAAGAAGATGGCTTGTTGTCACAGCCAACAGAGCCCCTGGGCGCTCTATGCACAGGTGAAGACCTGAGTGCTGTCGGGAAGGAACTTGCACCGCATACTGTACGACCGTTCCACACATGGATGAAAAACCTACAGCGACGGGCTTACCGACAGAGAACACAGAAGGGTGAAGACGCCACGGCACCTTTTCCTGAATTCGTCACTGACTGTGACACATCCTCGTCGGCCTGTCATAGGAAGTCTTCGTCGGGGTCTTCGTACGATTTCGTCGCCGCCGTGAAAAGTGCTTCCGTGAGCCTTGCCAGCGCCAGCGTGATCACCCGGCGACGACGTCAAACTGGACGCTCTTCCAATTTCACGAAGGCGGACCGTAGCAGCAGGGCTTCCGTGTCAGCCCCAAGGTATTCAGAAGACAGCACGTGTTTTGAAGGGTCCTTGATATTAGACCCGGCAGTGACTGAACGCCAGCTCCAGAGACGACGGATCTTGGAGGAGCTCATCAGTACCGAGGAAAGCTACATCGGGGATGTCAAGTTTCTTATGAACGTGAGCACTTTCGGCTATGGTGGTTATTCGCTATCACTGACCAGTTACGATGATAGGTTTATGTTACCATCCTGGCATCATTACCCGCTTCGCATCCGGAGCTACGTTCTTCCATTAACAGAAACCTCACAGACATAGTCGAGCTCCACGAGGGGATCCTTGGTGACCTTCATCGAGTTGTACCTCATTCCGAGTATACCCAAGCCGGCCGACCACCGACTAACCCCATCCAGCCGAATAGGGGGCATCACCGCTGGCACAGCCTTGATTCGGTTCCCGAGGTTAAGGGAGAAAGTTCATGGTTGCAGAGCGTGCCCGAACTGACCGCAGAGCCGACCATTGCGGCTGAAGTCGCTGGGGTGTTTAGCAAACGAGTGAGTGATAAGCCATCTCCTAGCTCCAGTCCCCCATAAGGACGACCGTGTATGGTCTAGCAATAAGTGATATGGCTGACAATTTCAAGATGAAACGGTTCTTCCTATATGAAGAGTATGGGGCGAAATACGAGATGATGATCAGAGACGTGGCATCTGCCCATCGAACCTTGCCTCAGTGGGAGACATATCAGAAAGGCTTAGAGGCCCTAGCCGCTTCTCTCGGATCTGCACACCAACATCTGGACCATTCGAAAAAATCACTCACTATTGGGGATCTCCTAGTCAAAGTAAGCACGACGTCTCTCCTGTCCCGGTAGCTGGAAAACGGGCTCACATGCAACAGCCTATTCAGAGGATATGCAGATACCCTCTCCTCTTTGCCGAGCTTCTGAAGTACACTCCTGTTTGTGACTGTCCTCATTCGCATGTGGAGATCGAGAGTGTTCTTATCCGACTCCGTGAAACTACTGCCGCTATCAATCGGGCAACGGATAATCCCGGAACGAAGGCGGGAATCGAGAAGACATGGCTGCTTCAGGATCGACTCGTGTTGCCAAACCACGTAGGTATCGTTAAGCGCTTTTCATCCCCGCTCCATGCTAATACAACATTAGAGGTTAGACGCAGTTTCCAAAACTCTGATACGCTCGTTCGGGCAGATTCAGTTATGTGGCGCCCTGCACGTTTGCTGGCAATCTAAGGACGGTGTGAATGGCCAGTACATGGCGACGCTCCTCTACAAGGACTGCTTAGTCCTCGCCACAGCTGGAAGGGTAGATCAGATCTATACCGTGCAAGCCTGCATTTGTTTGGATAGCATCAGAATTGAAGAAACTGATAATGGACGAGGTAGACCCGCCTTATGAAGCAAATGCAAGCCCCTTATCAGTGTCAACGGATATGCTGACCAGTTCTAGGTTTACAGTGCCACACAGCTCCATTTTCTTGGAAACTTGTCTTCGAATGTGATCACCAACTCTACGAGATCATAATGACAGCTTGCAACGCGAAAGAGGAGTCGGAGTGGCGCGCCCGGCTTACGCGCTCGGGTTCGATGGACCCTCTCGAGACGGCGGAAATGGCTCCCTACGGCATGATATGCCTTGACGTAAAGAGTCTTGGAACTGTTTTTGGGAAACCAGGTGAGGAAAAGGTTTTGCGGTTACATGGGAGAACTTGAGATTTACGATGTTTCTTGCAGGGACAGTTGCCCGCCGCGTGTCCGTACACAGAGCCACCACCATTGGTCCAAAATCGTCCCTATGTCAAGTCATACTGAAGAACACCACGATAGCAAAGGATACGTCAACGTCATCCTCGAGGGTTCCGATCAATCGGTCGCAGTCGTTGCTGACGACCAACTCCCGAACCCCAGTGCTAACTCCATCGAGGGCGGAGCGTGCACGCCTTGAGGCTATGCTTTCTGACGTGTGGAGCCGTAAGGTCTTGCCATTCCCGGGCATAACAATTCGGTCGAGGAGTGAGCGCATAGTACGAAGCTCTGCGACGACGATGATGCGGAAACTCAGCGTTGCGAACATCACCAGCTCACTCGCTAAACGCTCAACGAGTGTTCCTAGCATGTCCAAGGCCACTGACGATGCACTGTCCCATATCGACCTTCACACCCCGGTTGTTAGTAACGGTGATGGATCAAGCCGCATCGCCACGACAGAAAATCAGGTTGATCAGAGTACGAGGCCAAAGCTACCCGTGATTCAGGATGGATCTGAACGAATTAGTAGCATTAGCTCAGATTACCGGCACGGTGGTGGTGATGCGACCCTGTCTGAGATGGTTAGAAAAGTCGATCTCTCGAAGCTCGATGCAGACTGGCCTACGGACGATGGAAGGATTGGCACTCCACCTTTACGGACGTCATCAGCCAACAGCACCTGTGGGAGCACACGCCCAACCCCATCGACCAGGTCAGACAAGTCGACGTCTTCCCACTCGTCGGGCAAGGAGAACACATATCGGAAACTCCGGAGGCAAGAGGGGTTCGCACAATCGCCACTCTCCCGTTTAAAGTCATCGAGGAGATTGGCCAAAGTTGGTGCTTTCAGCAGAGGACTGAAGGCTTCGGGCCTCCGCAGCTTTTTCCGTTGAGGCGTCGGCGTTTGAGGTTATAAGGAGTATCGCTTGGAGTCGTCTCTGCTCTTAACCTTTTCTTTGTCTATAATTATACCCCGGTTTTGTTTCGTTATGATAACTGCATACCATACATAGACCCACGGCAACCCTCCTTTATATTATAATGTCTCCCAGGTTAGTTGGAGATAGGGAGTTATTCTGAATGGACGTGTAGATCCACGCAAAAGCACCTACCTGCTAGCAGTATTAGTTGAGGGAATAAAGCATGAAAAGCTTTAAAGTCGATGAACGTATTGCGTATATCCGTCTGAAACTGGAAACTACCACTCCATGCGTGCCCTGCTACCAGAACCCCGTCGTATCAGCTTGTCCTTACGACCATCACACTGCATACATCTACAATGAATGGAGACAGCTCAGCTCTACGGCTAGGAGCATTCACAAGCCGTCCGGGTTTGCCGTGCGCAGATCTACTTAGCTTAGATAACGAATACACAAAAATAGCCGACTTCCGAAAGACTTCTATACAGTTCTTTATCTGGTAGTATCATGGTTGGTATTGGGCCCCCGGAGAGTGCCCAGAGAGTACCCAGGTACCTAAACACTATGTATGATAGCCCGAGGGAGGGGGCTATGGAGCCTTTCCCTTTAACCATCCTTGGTCTGGTGTATTGGAAGCCCCGGAGTGACGTAAAGCTGTGGAAGGAGGGGCATGACGCAGGAACGGAAACAGCTGTCGAAGCCCCAGTAAAAGCTGCCTAGCAGACCCAACAGCCCTGGCGGTCGAAAAGTATCGCGTATTCTCTCCGTTTGGTATGAGCCTATGACGTAGCCATTACCTCCCGGACCATGATGATCGAATTGCAAAAGAATGCCCAAGCAACAAATTGAGTGAGATGCGATTGTAATGTAAGAAAACACGTATTAAGAACTGTAGGAACAAGCTTCTCTCCATTTCTTAAATTCCAGTCATCCCACTACGCAACGACCCTACGATTCATTCCGTCTCGAACTATCTCTCCATACAATACATATTGACGAGCATAGCCAACTCTCTAAGACTTTTTAACTTGGAAACTTGTTAGGGTGAACAAAAACGTCTCCTTACTACCTAACCACGCTGCTTGACGATTTACCCCGCTTCCCGAGCACTTGTCGATATATCCCAGTAGAGCAAACGCCCTGAAAGCTTTACTGATACAAGAACACACGTCCCCCGATAAAATACACTACATCTTCTCACAACCTCATTCCCCAAGAAAACCACCAACACAACACCGCCAAAATGGTGAGGGGCAACGCATCTACGACCAAGGTCCACTACAAGGGCAAGGAAGACGACTTCCTCGTCTTCATTGATGACGTCGACACTTTCAAGAAGTGGCAGAAGGACAAGTCCATCCCCATGGCACACTTCATTTCTACCTACCAGGTCTTCATCACACACAAGTAAGTGATTCTCTGCTGCTGCTCCTCCTGTCATATTCTTATACACGTATCATCTTTTATTACGTCCAACTTTAAATGGTCCACGTAATCGTGGTGAAAAGGAGCGGGGCGGCGTCGGTCGTGTGTATCTTCACCAGCCCTCCCCATTCGCGAGCCTCGGCGCCTAAATTGAGGGCAAGAGCTGTCGGTTTGCGCCCTCCACTTCTGCAACAGCCTGGCCATGGGAATTGGCCGTCATGCGACATAGTAGTTTCCGCGGCGACCATGCAACCGCCTGTAGACGCCGAAGGGTACTACAGAGGCTGCGAACCGCCTCTACCCGCGCGACCTTGCCAACGAGTTGCAAACCCCGTTCGTTATGTGGCGGCGGCTAACTAATTGATTCAAAACAGGCAAGGAAACCAGGGTCAATACGATGGTGCCTCCCACGCGACCCTAGACAATGAGTTCGGCACTCATACCGATGACGAGGTCATCAAGAAGATCTTGGAGGCGGGCAATCTCCAAGAGTCCGAGGTAGGTTTTGCAATGACACCCCAACTCAGACCCCAATCGCGTGTGTATACTTTGGGATGGTGTGACTGACACGGGCCCTTCATAATAGTTCCCCGAGCGTAGCAACTCCAAGAACGACGCCCAGCAGGGCTCTATTATCAATGGCCAGCCCGGTGTCCGATAAATTCCCTGATATTAGCAGCCTTGCGCTGCATTTATCGGTCGGAGGTGGATTTTTGCACGCGTGCGATTTAGGAAGAGATCATCGGTCCAGGCGGAAAGTACCTATCGGTTGCTATGCTTCATAGCCAGCAAACGTTTGATGACGATGATGGATGGATGACATGGACCGTCTCCCTCGTGAGATGTGATGAAGCTCTAGGTGCCTAGGTAGCTACCAAATACGAGATCATCAACCGAGAAACTGACTACCTGTTCGCCTGCCCGGTCTGCTAGTCGGCCGCCAAGTGTCCCTTCGATCAACCTTGCTAGTTACATGCGATACGTATACACATTGTCATTTGCTCGGCAAGAGATGCGGCCTGTTCCCAACGCACTTAATTACTCAGTTGAGCGTTGACGCCTTTGTTTCCCTCGTTGTTCGTCTCACATACGAAAGCCGCGGTTGCTTGCTCCTGAAACCCCGTTTGCCGCCCGCTCGGGTCGGCCTCGCGTAACATCTCATCCTATTCCAACCAACATCTACATGACATTTCCAACAAGAACAAGGGCGATACGGCTGAGACAGCTGCGGCTTTTAAGCAGGCCGCCCATTTCTCAAACTACGCATACATTGCTTAATACTCCGAGTTACCACTAGGTACCGAGTTAAATCTACTGCCGTCTCGTCTCATTGCCCCTGCCTATTTAGTCGCCTATCGGTGGCAGGAGGGGAACGTGATTGGTGGTGGTTGTAAGAAGGAAGATAAAGAGACGAGATGAACCGTCGCTCCCGACGGCGTTGGCGGGCCCCCGGCGATGCCTTTTGTTCCTGGGTCGTAGTTTCGTGGGTAGTAGGTAGCTAGGTAGGTAGGTGGTTGCCTCCTTAAATCGTGGCCGGGGTTCATCATCGTCATCCTTCTCACTTCCGCTTCACTTCCCGTGATGTCGTTTCTCTCAGTAGACGCCCCGCCGGGCCGGACGGGTGGATGGATATATAGAGAGGCTTGAATCCGAAAGACACGGCCGTACAGCAGTCACATAGATAGATATCCGGATCCCCCGTATCCACTCCGTGATATCTCTACCTACGATGTGTTCCGTACCCCTTAATACTCACCACAGCAGTCACAGAAAAAGAAAGACAGCTGTGCGAACAATGGGCACGAAATGTAAGATAACGTGATATATATTCATGCTGCTGTAATGCTCGGTAACGCAGTCGTGGCTGCAGATAAGACGACCCAAAGACACATCGAATTCATTACGATTGGGTTGGATATATGCGCTACAGATATGAAAGGATGCAGGGGATCGTTAATCGATGTGTGGTTTTTTTTTATAAATCTTATACATGCGGGATCTCCCTTCCCTCCGCGAGCGGGAGCCTTTCTTTTGCGGTGGCGTGGAGGCGCTGCGGAGCCGAAGAGGATCCCGCGGGTCCGGGGCCCCTTTTTGTGTAGCTGGTGTACTATCGACTACACTTTCCCGCCGCCACGGTTCCTTTGCGGGAGAGTCCATGGTTTCGCGCATACGAGCTGGATTTTTCCATACGTTAGCTTTTCGGGGAGCTCACTCGAGACGGCCCTCCCTGACGGCCAAGGGGTTGTCGGGGAACAATCACGTACCTCTCCTTCGCTGTAAGCCCAGAAGTAGACGACCATCGCGACTAGGTAGTAGATGCCCGCGTTCGTAGCCTGGTAAAGCAGGATGGAAGCCAGCGCCACGAGCGGGAGGACTGCCAGGCGGGCCTCGAGGCTCCGGTGGATCGACGTCCCGGCGATCCACGGCAGCGGCCAGTCCCACGCGAGCATCACGATCCCCATGATGAGGTTGATAGTCTGCAGCGCCGGTACCGGCCTCCCCGCCCCGTCCAGGCTCTTGGTGAGGAAGTCCCAGAATATCTTCGGCCAGAAGTATCCCTCCAGCGCGGCAACGATCTGGTCTGTGTATGTCATAGCCCGTTAGCCAACCATCCTCATCTAACCGGCCGGAGCCCACCCAGTATTCGGGGGGAAGATAGGGTTCCACCTACAGACTGCTGCCGTCAAGGTGATGAGCCTCGCCCAGTGGTTCTTGATAAGTCTTCCCATCTCGAATTTTTCCCTTCTGTAAGTTTGCGTGTCGACCCAAGTTCTGTGCCTTATCGTTTTCTTTAACCCTCTCGTGGCTTCCTAGCTTCTTTCCTTTCCGACGCGAATCTTTCTTGCCTCCTTGTCTACCCGGATACTGGATTCCCCAAGACGACCCGAGCGTTCGCAAAAATCGTGATATCAACCGGGAGGAAAGAAAAGGAGAACACGCGCCCCGGACAAAGACGTTCGAAAGAGCGGATCGGTGACCAGTCAACCTCCCCGTGAATTAGACCAAAATTATACAAAGGTGCAGCTGAGAATAGGAGCGCAAGGTAACCGGACCTGCAAACTGGTTTGGCAAAAGAAGAGAAGAGAAACTGCCGACGTGAACGAAGGAAAATCGACAGGCGAGTGCACAGCGCTGGCAAGTCGGAAAAGAAGAGGGAAGGGCAAGACCAGCAGTTGTAAGCCGCAGCCGGCGCGGGCTTCGATGGCCTATATTGGAGGTACTACTGATAGAGGCTTGCGGCTCTTGGCCTCGTGTGGGGGGGAGCGGTGCTCCCTATGGGGGAAAGCTTGAATCACTAGGGGCTGAAGCGCTCCTGGGCTAGGTATCCAGCGTTTCCGGCTCGACGGTGGTAAGACTTCGTTTGAAACCCAGGCCCTGGAAATCCGATCTATACTGACAGCGGGCATCCGAACGGCATTGGCTTCATCCGTAACGTCGTTTAAAGATCCCTCAAGACAAGATGTCGCCGAGCCCTCAACCCTGTTCTGTTGTAGGAGATGTCGGTTCAGCCACCACCACAATGAGACCTTGTTGCTGAGACGAGACGGACGTCGATAGGTCTAATGCACCCAGCTGCTCTTTTCTATATGACGTCTATAGTGTTCTGCCACTTGGGTATCGATATCGTATTTGCGTGTATGTACCTTGTCAGATGCTGTAAGCTAGGGGTATCTTTTGAGGCTCCTTCCGTCGCATTAACGAAGCGCGGAAGATCAGACAGGATGTTGTCAGTAAGGGGTCGTACTATTATGAGGAAACAGGAGGCACCCCGTCACGGAAGAGTAGAACCCCAGACATGCGGAGGTGATGCAGAGTTTAAAAAGCGACAGGGCAGAGGGGGTGGTTGCGGAACACGTAGAGTCTCATCAGCCACGGCCGAGACCGCCTATATTTCCCTCGAGAGCCAATGCCCGCACAGAGCGAACTCGAGGCGGCCGAGCACTGCGGCTAATGCATTTCCTTCCGGGAGTAGCAGCGGCTCGATCTTGCCTCCATGATGTGCAGAGTGGGAATAATAGCCCGATATAGTTAGCACGCCCCGTCTATCGACCATGACAACGCTGGGCAGAGGCACGAAGCGAGCCTGACTTGGTAAGCTCAAGACTGGTTACTTGGAAGGCGGTACTTAGTAACTCTGCATGCTGATGGTCATTGGGGTCACAAGGAATCATCTCGAGAATAGCATCGTTGCAGCACGGAGAAGATGATTGGGTTAACGTGGGCGGTTAATAGCCTTGGTATAGCCAATAGGACTTGTTGTCGCCTGCATCATCGCCGGGGGTTACCCCCTCCATAGCAAGGGTTTTTCTGCAACGGAGATGGTTTAGCTCCCGCCTGAATTCTCCGGTTGTCATTCGTCTATCTACCCTCAATGTGCATGTCTTTATTGATCCTGCCAGTCACAGCACATCGCAGCACATCACAAGCTAAAAGCGGGGATTTACCAGGTTGGGGGGAAGACGTGGCTGATATCTGCTGAATCCGACAAGATCCCGTCTTCTGTGTCTTGCCGTCACAAACTTCTCGTGGTTGAATGGGCCTTTAGGAGAATCCCTCCAAGAAGTGGGAACAATGTTAGAATGTCAACACCCAACCCTAGTGGCAAACCTCTGTTTAGCGCTTTTCCCTAGCTGAAAGGTCTGAGACGATGCCTTGACGCCGATCAGGCGGTTCCCAGACTCTGGCGGGTTTGAAAGGTTCAAAGCTGAGGGAGTGGGCCCCCCCATCAGACGCCAGCCTGGCTGCGAAACAGGTTGAATGACTAGTACGGCTATTATTGACAAGGGCCCTTAAACCGTTCAGTGCCGCATCACCCGAGGAACAAAAAGTGCAGTCGCAATCGCTCGGGTAGGAAAATTTCCGGCTTTCGAAGTACCGAATAAAAAGCCTCGAGAGTCTGCATGACGCTTCCCATGCCGGGCTATCTACAAAATCTACGCCATAACCCGACTGACGTCGTTGTTGAGTTCAATCGTGACGGCCATTAGGAGGACAGTATAAATCGCCCAGAAGCTCGCTACTCCCCAAGTTTCCTCGTAAATGTCGGAGAAACCGCTCGCCCCTTAGCGAAAAGGACAAGGAATATCATGCTGACGAGAGAGGGACATGTTTGGGCGTAATTCTTTATCAAGCAGGCGCTACAAGTTACGGTGTCCATTTGAGCCATGTTACTCACTCTCGAATCTCTGCCGGCTACCTGTTGAAGCTAGGGATGTCCCCATGTCTATCGCAGCAGCCCACAACGAAGCGAAGCGAATGCTTTCCACGTCTTTAACCGGCATCGTTAATTGATTTGCAGTAGTCGACCATGTGGATCATATGCGCTGCCAATGCAGCTGCCCACGGGTACCTACTTGTAGCATGGGATTACTATGTAATAACACCTTGGAATTAGCAAGTCCCGGATAGTACCAGCCCGATACAGTAATTCGCCCATTAAAAATCGAACTGCTTTCTTCGACCCCACAGTATTTCCCGAATGGCTTATACGAATCGTAGTCCCTTTAAGCATGGTGCAAGCCTGCCGCCAACCAGATCCGAAATCAACGGGAAGCTTATTCTAGTCGGCGGTTGACCCGGAGCTCTCATTGGGCTTTCCTTTGCTACAAGGAGCCACATCTCCAGATATGGAGCTTTATCTATACAGATGGCTGTGGGGGGGTCGATGTGGCTGATATCTTCCGTCGTCGGCCAATCCGTGGGTTGTTCATGTACAGAATTTTTTGGTGTCCGTTGTGGGCAACCCGCTCACCGCATATGCCAAAATGGATGAGGCGATTGTCATATGATATTCCACGCTACCTATGACGAGTGAGCTGGGTATCGACCGCCGGGGCCCTGGACCTGGGTGAGGTTTCCCACCTCCCACTAGCTTCGAGAATACCGGAGCACGCCGTGCCTGATTTGGCTTGGGATCCGGCTTGACCTGTCCTATACGGCTATCTACTCATCGTGATCACTCTCGATGGCGAGGGACCTCTTAGTCCCTGAATTTCACAGGCCTATAGCTGAAGTTGGCGATCCCTCTCTTCACGCTATGATATCCACTTGGTGTCTATAACCCGTAGCGCGGAGTAAGATCACGTAGACGTATGAAGGTGAGACCCCATGTTCATTGGACAAAACATATCATCACCGTCCTTCGGTGTGTGGAACAGTACGGAGAATATTCGCAAGACAAGGGCACAGCGTGGGATCGTTGCAGTGGGTCATGATTACAGCCATGTCATTAGCACCCAGGGACGACCAGTGTAGCAATAACCCGTGGAAGTGGTTCGGCCACCCATCACAACGAGGGAGTCTGTGATAGCTCATTCATAATAAGATGAGTAAATTAGAACACATCTCGTTTCCAGTGGCTCTGCTGTTGCTAGTATAGCTATTAACAGCTAACTGCTCGGATAGACGGTGTCCGAGACAGACGGGTTGACCCGGGACTGCAAGGTGAGCCAGTATTGTGGCTGTTGCCTCCAGCTTCTGCCAACAATGGTCTGCTCAGTTTAGGCAGGCCTGAGCAACTCTTCAGGGTCTAAATCACTCGGCTAGATACTCCTCCGACCAGAATGAAATCACTTTCTCTGTGTCCATGCCAAGATAGTCTGCTAACTGTGCCCGCCCGGTTGGATTAGACATCTTATCGAGCATGTCGTGAAAACCAGATGTAATATCGGTCAAGACGTTAACTGCATGCGTTGGCAATACTTGTCTGTCAGAGCAGAATGGGAGTAGGCTACGAGCCGGGTTGGTTGTCTTGGGACGGCTACCTTTCGTGCTCAACCGACGACGGAGGGCGAACAGCGCTGTTGGCACAGCTTGAACAGAGTCAACTGGGATAGCGGGCATCTCGAAGCTACCGATAAGGCTATTTTTATCAGCCGTACCCTGCCAGCACAAAATATAGGGTATTGGCTATGAAGCTTACTCTTGCTGGAGCTTCATGAATGTTGCTGTTGGACTCTCTTGTCCATCTTCATGCTTGAGCAGGAACACGACGGCTACATCCCTCCCTCCGTTGAGATGATACAGTCGCTCAAGCCTGGCTCGTGCAGCTTCGGAACCAACCTCTGCCGGTATTAGGAGGATGGCGCAGAGTACTCTCTGAGGCTGTCCTACAGCTTGCGGCAACGGGAGTGCAACATCGTGGGTATCGAGCTTGGTTTCTGGTTCCCTTCTTAGCGCCAGCCACTTCCTTTTTCGAAGGTTAAAATCGGGGGTCTGCAGCATGGCAATATGTACCTCTCCATTTTGTACCGTTGCTCTGCAGAAGCCCCAAAGGCAGTGAAGTCCAATCAGGTCGACTGCGCACGGAGGAGCAAATCAGAGAGCTTGTCATCTTCCGCCCCCCTCCTTTTCGTAGACTTGGGGCTGCAGCTGCACAAAATCTGCTAAGAATAGCTTGCAGTGATAAAGAACCCAGCAGGCGACTAATTATGGTAACAGAGACGCTTAAAAAGTGTCGAGAGACAGCGGAGGCTTGACTGGTCCTTGAGTTAAGCCGAGTGATATCGGTCGCGTACTCCCGGACCCCAATTGCAGAATGAAGGAGCCAACGTCTCTCAACTTGAGATAGAACAAACTAGGTTGGGATAAAATAAATTCACTCGTCGCAGCCAAGTGCTATTCTGAATATTAGGTGCAGACCTAACTAGATGTAAGTAAGTAGTTGCCTCGACATAAACTGTCAAAATTGAGTGGGAAGGCGCTTCTGAAATCTACCTGCCCAATATTTATACACTTGACATTGGATGTGCCTGTGAGGTTCTTCGCTCGCAAAGCGAGTATTTACTTAGTAGGCACATCTAGCTATTTCTGACCCGCCTCGAACATGTAGCCTTTCCACTCTTACTACATGTCGTGCTCAGCATATCGCATTATATGAATATGCAAATCTCGTCGGCGATTCGAACATCGTTAAAGTGGAGTGGTTCTGTTGGCGTGGCGCTACAGCGCGTAGACACCGATGTCTACCAAATCTATGATGCCCCTTATCGTCGAGAGCGGTGTGTCTGGTAAATGTGTAGACCCTTCTCCTATCGACTATAACGCCCGTAACACTTCCCGCTCTCTTATACACCCACAAACCAACATTGGGGGTTAAGACGCAGAGGCAGAACAGTTAAGTCCCTATTCAGCAACACGTTTTCTGAGGCAGCGGTAAGGCATAGCCTCAAGCAGAAGCTGGCGTTGAAGGAGTGGGCGCTGGGGGTAATAGGGGCTGCTTTGTCTTTGGGTCCTTGAAACCTCTGAGAGCTTGTTCAAGCATCAGTACTCTGCTATGATACTGCTTCTCAGCCTCCTCGAGTTCCCTCTCCCGCTTCTCAAGCTCGTCAAAACGTTGACTAAGCTCCTTGATTTGCTCCGCATTGCTGTCGGGTTTCTGGGATTGCCTATGCGATTCATACAATATGATGCTAGCGGCAACCAGCAGTATAAACGTGTCCCCCACGACCTCAGCAAATAAGTCGACTGCTTTCGCTTCCGGAAGTGGCCTGAATTTCCGTCTCCATATACTAATAAAGGGCAAAGTCTTCCTGATGCGGCCATCCTTGTTTGTTGCGCCGTGCTTGGCCCGGATAGCATCCTCCTTCTCTGTCTGTTCCTTGGTTTTGACAGTCGGCGTCTCGGCTTTCTCCTTTGCTTTGATTTCGGCCTCTACGTCTCGCAGGAGAGCGACTGACATGCGCATATTCAGCTGGTGTATGGACTGGCCATACCTCGCCGCGAACTGCCGGAAGCGGGGGTGTTCATGAGCTTGTAGCTTGATCCGATTCTTGGGCGAGGCTGCAGTTAGCCATGTGGCAGTTTGTGTAATATTGCGGGTTGACAATCATACAGCGCCATATTTAGAGACATGTCGGATAAACAACGAGGCGAGCTTGAAGAGTGGTAGTGCAACCATTGCCGCCTTCTCCTCCGCCGGTTGCGCCGCTGCGCAGCGTTATCGATAGAAGGTTTGATAGCTCTAGATTGAAACCAAGGAACAAGATAAGACCGAGTACGGAATCAGGAGAGCATAGACATGTTGTCACCGATGGGTATCGTTCTTTCCGGCGACTGTGGCCGGGTCCTTCGGCATAGATCAGCCTGCAATGAAAACGAGTGATAGAGACATCTGATCCACCTGTAGCATTGTGCTGACGAGTCTACATACGTGTATGTATGTAGGTCTAGGTGGGCAATACCTATCTACGCAGGTAGTAACAATACGGATAACTGTGTGGGGACCACAGGCCTACTGAATCAAAAAATGTAGCTCACTACTGTTCTGACAGCTCAGCGGGCGCCCATCAGTGGACTAACTTCATACTGTTAGCGGATCTGGCGCCCACGCCTTGGGACCAGGGAAGGGAAGTTTACGTTATGGGGGGCATTGGCTCCATGGTTGCCCTGCCAGCGCCGCTAACCGCACCCGTCAGCTCTGGTGTCAAATGATTGGTTGAATTTCCGGTTCCCGTATTCTTTCTCAACTAAACCGATAGGTAAGTTTGGCCATGATCGTGAAAACTACACATCGTTACACGTTCTGCTTTACTTAATCATTATACCTCATGCTGCCTGAGTGCTGCCTGTAAGTCTCATATCCCTAAATTTCTCATGTATCATGTAACCTTGGGTTAGTAACTATCACGCTTAACGCCCGTCGGTGTACAAAATCAACGATAATGCATTGTTGTCGTCCCAGTCCCACGTGTATTCCCCTTGCCCAGTTTGAGATATTATCCAATCTCTGATTGCGATTGACTCGTTTAATCGGCACGTCGAATGATCAAACTGATATATTTTTACAGGGAATCGACATTCTCGACGACGGACGCACAGCTCTGCTACTAGTTGTCGGATTTCATTCGCTTGTTTCAGAGCGTCGTGGAGATAGGGATTTCAGATGGCAGACCGACTCCACGCGGCGAGGCAGGGCCTCGATACTGAAGCTTTATCGCCAAGGGATGCGAATGTCCAAATCCCACCCCAACGAGCTACCGAAGCAGCCAAAGTGAAAGCAGCCCTTGCTTCAAAAGCCGCCCAGAAAGAGAAGGACCACCCGGCCCCCCCTCCGCCGATGGTCTGTGAGCCTCCAAGTTCCGATCGGAAAGACGGCGCCGTCTACCATGTAGGGAAGATGCTGGGAAAGGGCGGCTTCGCTATCTGCTACGAAGGATCTATGCCGGGGAGCAAAAAGAAGTATGCCTTGAAGATTGTCAAGAGCAAGATGCCTTCCAAGATGGAGCAGAAGGTCCGTTCATCCATTTACGCAGAGTGCCTACAATAGAAGCTGACCGCGCAACAGTTCCAAACCGAATTGCAGATTCACTCCAAGATGAGACACCAAAACATTGTTCAGTTCCTCAGGGCATTCTCCTTCGAGAACAGTACCTATCTGATCTTGGAACTCTGTCCCAATGGATCACTCATGGATATGGTCAAGCGAAGAAAAGGTTTAACGGAACCCGAAGTGCGGTTTTACACGGTCCAGATCGCCGGTGCCATCAAGTATATGCATGCAAAGGGCATAATCCATCGGGATCTTAAGATGGGAAACATCTTCCTCGATAGATATATGAATGCTAAAATCGGCGACTTTGGCCTGGCAGCCCTGCTGGTCACAGGCAAGGACATGCAAACCATCCGCCGGACAACACTATGTGGCACGCCAAACTATATTGCTCCGGAGATTCTGGAAAAGGGCAAGAAAGGCCATGATCACATGGTGGACATTTGGAGCTTAGGCATCATCATGTAAGCTGGGACTACACATTCAAACCGCCTGAAGCTGACCAAAGTATTTCAGGTTCGCAATGCTCACCTCGAAACCCCCATTCCAATCTTCCACAACCGATGAGATCTATCGACGGGCTAGAAATCGTGATTACGAATGGCCCAGGTCCGAAAGTACCAACAGGTACATATCTCAGGAGGCGAAAGAGCTCGTAGCTTCCATGCTGGTAGAGGCGGACATGAGGCCGGACCCCGATACGATTGTCCAGCATGACTTTTTCCTTTCCGGATATGTTCCTACTGTGACAGAAATAACGCCAAAGCTACGCGACTGTCCACCAGATGATGACGAGTTCTACACCATCGACCTTACACCACAAATGGCTTCTGAAAATATGCGGAAGCTGAGAGAGCTGTGTAAGGCTTGCGAAGTTGGGCCCTGGAATCATGTACGGATGGTGTATAAGAGCACGTGGAGAGAGGTTGCACTCGAAGAGAAGGCCGGATTGACCCCGGTAATCCCTCTAGCAGAGGGGATCGTGTATCGACCTTACGAGGAGGTTAGCAAGGAGCAAGCTCGCCTCCAGGGGCCTCTTCTCCCGCCTGCGCAACCTATTGTCAAAGGGGAAGATGGCCCTTCGACAACACAACAAGCACCTACGGGTTTGTTGCGAGCCCCCCCTCAGAGCTTTGCAGCGCAGCAGCGTGCTCAGAGCAGGCCAGACAAGGCGTCTCGGTCCCATACGATGGACGAGATGCCTGCGCCTAGTGCTAGCGGCACGCTTCGAGCTCGGGCTAGGCGAGAGCTACCTCAGAGTTCCTCGGCAAACGATGTAGCACCGAAGCTTTCATCTAGGCCAGCAACAAAGCCGGTAACAGTTATCGAAAATCCACCTATGTCGCAAGCGCCTATCTCTCAAGTAAGACCCTTGGAGAGAAAGAGGTCAGTTATAGAAAAAACCGAAGAGCCCACACCCATTTCACGTTCCAAGGAAGTACCTACGGGAAGCCTATTTAGTTCCAAAGAGAGCAAGATGGCTGTACCAGACACCAAGCCGGATATGGTGCTCGATAGACTGCAGAGGTTGCAGGCGGAGCTTGAGCGGGCGTTGAATGCTAGAACCATGGCCATCATGGGGAAGGCACCAACACCATCGCCACCACATATCGTAGTGAAATGGGTAGACTATTCCAACAAGTTCGGGTTGGGTTACATCTTGAACGACGGGAGTGTTGGCTGCGTTCTCAAGAGCATTCCTGGAAGTGCAAAGGGTGGCAAGACAGTCACACTGCCACCTTCCTGCATCCTGGTTCGGGACGCTGAGCAGCATTGCTCCAAACGACATGACCCTGCATATCCTGACCGCAATCAAATCGTCCCGATGACACAGGCAATTCAGTTTTACGAGAACAACGGCGAAGCCGGCTTCTCTACCGTTTTTGTCCGCCCTGATCAGTTCAGGATCGAGACAAACCCGGATGGCGCGCCGGGCAAGGTCCCATTAGGCCGTGATATCTACGACTACCGCAAACGAGAACATCTGATCCTATGGAAGAAATTCGCTAACTATATGATGGCCTATGGTCGGGACCAAGATGCGACAACAGACGACACGGGACTTGTGCAGGTGCCCACCGCCACCAAAAAGGTCATGCCGCCCAACGACGTAGTGACATTCTACCAGCGTATTGGGGATGTCGGCTGCTGGGTCTTCGCGGATGGTCATTTGCAGTTCAACTTCCCTGATCATACTAAAATCGTCCTGGATGCCACGGGCACTTGGTGCCACTTCTGGCACTTACCTTTAGAAGCAGCCGAGAAACTGGCCACGACTGGGGAGCTTGACGAGGCTGCTTTGGACGAGCGCGCTGTACTCTCCTACCCGCTGCAAACCCTTCTCAACTTTGCCGCTAAGCCCGCCATCCGTCCCACACGAAACGCTACCCGCCAGCGGCCGGAGATCAACCCGATGCTGCAGGGAATCCCGACGGCCAACGACTTCCGGCGCAAGATCGAATTCATCAAGAACGTCGTGAAGGAGTGGGTCACGAACGGCGGATTGGGGAACAGCAAAATGGACCGTGAACACCGGCTTCAGTGGACCGGGTGCCGAGAGACGGTCCGCAGCGGCCCCACCAAACACGTCTGGGTCACCATTGGAGCCCGTTGGGGCGACGTGAGGTTCTCGGCCGTCGTCGACCCGAAGAAGCCCGGGGTCCTCGGCAGCGAGGTTGAGGCAAAGAAGGATTCCTAAGCGAACCACTTGCCTTTAGCGTGAGAACGGCGGACATTCTGGAGAAAAAACTAATATTGAAAAAAGGAGGGTTCAACCGGATGAGGAGTGTAACCGAACGGTTGGTGCTGGGGAGTTTTGGGGAGAAGTTGCTCCGGCTGCATAGCTTTTCTTCGTACGTTACGTCACTGTCACGAGAGATAATGAGGCGTTCCCGGTTGTGGTTCGTTTTCTTCTAATTTCTTCCGTTTTCTCCGATACGAGACCGGGTTAGAGGTTACCTGGGTGTGGGCATTCATGGCATGGCGTTGTGTGTGTATGAGATAGTGTATTCTTTGATTCCCTTTTTGTCTGTTCGGAGCCGTTCTTTCGTTTTAGTCGAGACCTAAAGTACATAGATACCAACTTCTGTTTGATGGTCCACCACGTGAGACATGGTATGTACATGCCCTTGCTTTGGGAGAGCAGGCTCCTGTTTCCCATCCCCGACACTGCAAATGTGATACGGCGATAAACTGCGGCAAGTCATGAGAATGACAACCTCAATTGGCTGGTAGCCTTCCACCCCCTCTATTGGATCTTCCCAAGGTGCCCCCTGATACAACACCCCCTGTTAATGGAATCTTAGTAGACAAACGTACCGGGTTGAGATCCCGGCTACGGACCCGCGCCATCCAGGCAGGAGGGAAGCTGGTAGCCAGCACGCAATACGCGGGTTGGTTCTCACTTCTCTCCGAACAGAGTCCATCAATTTCTACGTCATTTGAATCTTCGCGTCTCCGTCGCGCCAGGTTGTCGACATCTCCAGCCCAGCAGATGACCCAGCAGCATGGTCTGTCCGTCCGTCCGTCCATCCATCTGTGAGCCAGCCTAGATCGCTCACTCAGTTAGCTACTTAACCAGGCCCAGTCAATCAGATAGATAGATACATAGAGAGGCGCGGCTGCCTATGTATCTATCTGTACGCGCTGGCTACCGAGCTGATGAGGGCCGCTCGTGGCTTTTCCCGGGGTCCGGCATCGCTTGGTCATAGATTGGGGTTTACGTTTACCAAGCCAGGGGTCCGCTGCCGGGTCAGTCGTGTGTATATATGCCGTGGTAGTTAGATAGGCGTCAGCCGGCAGGAGACGAGACAGGTCTCAGACGTCTGTGTGGTACCTCCTACTTCACAACATCCAGGCGGTTTTGAAGTACAGCCCCCCCCCACATATATTTCGAGCGGAATGATGGTACACATCTTCACAATTTTGCAGGGACTCGAGAGAAGTCTATTTGGAAGCAACGACACCCCTTCACGCGAGCAGAATCCATCATTATAGTACGTAGTTGGGGTATGTACAACTAAATTTCAAATAGGTCAGTGTCGCCCGTTCCGGGAGGGCTGTCCCCGGAGAGTCTCTAATGCATCGATGCAATGGTGAAAAGAGCAAGCAACCCCCTTTTCCCCCCTATGTGCGTGTTCCAAGATATGAGACAAAATGAACGCCGGGGAAAGTGCAAATGCAGATCAATAATGGAAACCTCCCGGACCCCTAGGTTTAGCAGTGCCCCCTTTCTCTCTTAGCCCACCCGAGAAGAGCAGATTTCCCCGTACCCGTGTGCTATGAACGGGGGAAATGAATGGCCCACCCACCAATCGTCTCCCAAGTGCTTACTGTCCCTGCCGAGAAGCAGAATGATTACATTACGACGCAGTCCTTATCGTCTTTCCTTTGGTTCTTCTTCATCTTACCACTGCGCGGCGGCGCGACCTCCATCGGGGTGCCGCCGCTCACGGCCGCGCGGATGGCGGCCAACCGCTGCTTCGCGCGCTCGTCACCAGAGTCCGCGGCTTTGACATACCAGACATTGGCTTCCAGGATGTCCCGTCGGCATCCTATGCCCATCTCCGTGAAGTAGCCAACTGCATATTGCGCCTTAACAAGCCCTACCCCTAGTTAGTCTCAATGTAAACCGAGGAATAATGTCTATGAGCTTACCAAGATCTGCAGCTCGCCGAGCCCATTCGTATGCTTCCTCTTCGTCCTTTTCCAAGACCGGCTCAGCTCCGACCATGTACCAAGCACAAAGGCCCATCATGGCTCCAGCATGTCCGCGTTCTGCCGCACCCGTGTAGAAATGGACACTCAATGCTGGATCACGCGGACAATTCAGCTTACCATGCTCATACGCTTCACCCATGCGGAAGCCCGCTTCGGCGTGTCCAAGCTCAGCAGCCTGGGTGAACAGTTCTGCTGCGTAACTTTCATCCTTGAAGACATCTTCACCGTAGCCGATCTCGTATAGTAATCCAAGATGGTACGGTGCAGCATTATATATGGTGTCAGCGGCTTCGGTTGCACGCTTTAGCCATTTCACTCCCTCCCTGTACCGATTTTCTCCCAGGTCTCCAGATAAGCAGGCCTTTCCGAGCCTTGCCATGGCGCCAGGATGATTCTTGGATGCAGCTGTCCTCAAATATTGGACGGCTTTCGCTGGATCTTTGCGGCAACCCCATCCGAACTCATAACACAATCCAGCACGATAGGCGGATTCCGCATGTCCATGCTTTCCTGCCAGAATGAAGAGCGGAAACGCTGCGTGGTAATCCTCTTTGCCTTTATTGAAAAGGCCTGATGCGTAACCGTCTGCCAAGTAATATTGTGCGAAGGGGTAGCCTCCATTGGCCAACCTCGTCAATATACTTTTGGCCTCCCGCACTAGAGCAGCCGGTGATGACTCAGCACCTTCATCCGATGGGGTTCCGGGCTTTGAACCAGGTTTCTTCCGCGAAATCTCGTGGAAGCTTAGCCCTTGTTCTTGAGCATACGATATTAGGAAGACCGCAAACGAATATTGGATGGAGAAGTCGTTGGTCTTCTTAACATTCTGCCTGTACATTTCGAGCGTCTGCTGGGCGCTCAGCAGCGAAGCGTTGTTACCGACGCTACCACGCAAATGATTGTTGTCTAAGGTGATGGGCGCAGGAGCTGGTTGAGGGTATGGCACGTTCAGTAACTCAGCATATGACGTCGGCCTCGTCTCCGGTGATTTGCGAGAAAGTGCCCCTGGCGAGCGGCCCCGTGGACCCAAGTCAGAGTACGCTGAATACGACGAATGTGGCCGGGCCAGGGAGGCTCGCCTGCCGTAGGAAGAATTAGGTGTGAGGTGACGCTTAGGGGCCAAGCCGCCCTCCGTGAGGTCGGTGCATGATGAGTTCCTCGAATGGGTTTCGAGAGGTACACTTGCAACTCGGGGAAGTAACGGCTGGTGATGATACTGTAATTGCGGAACACTTTGGCCTTCGGGAATAGTCTCTTCGATGATGGACTCCCGGCTATCGCATACATCGTTACGACCTCCTGATATTGAACTTGCGCTCGTATCCGTCGACGACTCGGCTGATGTCTGCTGCTGAGTACTAGAGGCTGTGTCTGACTCGCGACTACGGCGATTTGGATCGTGGCTTTGGGATATATCGCTGGCGGCCCGACCGCCCTGACCTACAAAACCATTGGTGACCGCTCGGACTGTTTCCGGGCTCAGTTGGCTAGTCGCAGAATCGAGCACCTCCTCTGCTCCAGGCCTGTATGGGGTGTAAGCGGAAAAGGTCGGTCGCGTCAGCTGTAGCGCCGGTTGCTCCCCAGTAGAGCTCGCTGGGGCGTACATGGGACTGCGAGGCGTAGGAGGTGACAGTGTTTCGGCTGCTTGTCCTTCCACGATGGTTGCATTCGAAGGCTGGACCCAATTTTCGGGGTGAAAATTCATCCTTACGGGCGACACTGGCGCGGCACGATATACGGCTGCTTCTGCCGCCTCAGTCACAGGCAGTTGCATTTCCCCATCATCTTGCGTATAAGCCGAGCCGCGATGCTGGGGCGATAGGTCGTGCAAAGGTTTTCGCTGGATAGACCTTGGTGAAGATGATGAAGCAGATGATGGCGGATGATTCGTCGCCATAACCATCATTCAATTGGGGGGTACGCGAGAAAACGAAAGGCCCACCGGTCGACCAATATAGATATGAACCCGAGGAGAGTAGTAGAAGGGTTCTGAGGGCCAAGATATGATGGTGAGGACTCCTCAGAACAACTCCTACTCCCCCGAGCTAGCTGTAGGTCGCAGTGGGAACAATCTTATCGTTATTGCTCTCCGACTAAACGCATTGGTACAGCTAAGAAGCTCGTGCCGTCCGAAGCAAAAGGGAAAGAACTGGCAGCAATAATGTGCTTGCAAAAGAGCGGAGGCGGAGAGCTAGGAAATCCCGTGGTCAGTAATCGTACAGGGAAGAGAATACGGATGGGTGATGGTTCTCTTACCGCGATGGGGGCAGGGGTACAGGCCAAATATAGAAGCAACGATAAAACCACCTGTCCGAGAAGGATCCTTCCGTATTCAGATACTTAGTTGGGCATCAGGAAAAATGTGAGTTATAGGGTTTAACAGCGTTGTTACTGCTGCTGATGATGATGATGGATGATAGATGATGCCGTGTGCACAAGATATAACACGATAGATATTCAAATTGGTTATGATTAGGTATTGGAGGAATTGACTTTGACATTAAAGTTTAAAATGGTTGAGATACCGACTAAAGGGAACTACAATTAGTGAAGCCCCCCATGCGGTCTGGTTCCGTTCGGTGACAAATTGATCTTCACTTAATGCACGGGACCGCCCTAACTTTAGGTACGTAAACTTTAGTCGCCTGCATAACCCTACAAAAGGCTACCCACTCATAGTACGTGTATGAATAGTACGGTCAACTTGTCTTGTACAAAAAGTACCTGTACTTGGGTTGCCTTTGTACCTACCCCACCCAACTTACCTCTAAGTACGTGTATGTAATGCATGTTTGGACCTCGGTAGGCATAGCTACTACTAGGTACCTGGGTAGTTGGGAGCGTTGCCAGGCAGCACAGGTGGGAGGTTGTAGCCCACTGATTGGCAATTGAGTGTTAAAGGGTAGGGGTGTCTTGGCAGACGGCTTCTTACCCACAGAAAGTGGTGGTTCTTATTTAACGCCAACCCCTGGAATACGTACATTAGATCCCGAGACACATAGCATGACATTTAAAGGAGGTTGGGTGGCGTGGCTTACCTTAAATCCGAGGTTTTCCTTTCGCTTTTACCGCGTAAAGATATCCGAAGTCGTCATGGCTGGAGCAATGAGAGAATTTGTTAAGGCCCTTCCACATCAACACTTCACTTGACGGAGTATTTGGCCAACCTAACTCCTGGTCAGTGAACCACCAGGTACTGTATTAGGCTCGGGCTACTTCACTTTTAGCGCATGTATATATCTAGGTAGGTTCTATACGGAGCGGGTAACATGCCTCATGTACCTAACTTAGTAGCCATTACATACTCCATCTACCTCTTTTTCCTTGTCCAGAGCAAACAAGTTACCTAGGTACCCTGAAACAATACCTATGGTACAAGGCAGTCAGTCAGTCTAGATATATATCGTGTCGGCAAAGGCTGTGGCTGGTTTACAGACGTCTCTACTTGTGATGTGCTGAATTCTTGAAAAGGTAGAAATAAAATATCAACAAGCCAGCCGTTCCTTCCTTAACGACGATGCAGGTTTATGCCGAGCATTGTGCTATACACGGCCTAAAGAGAGGTACAGGGGAAGTACAATGCATACCGTAAGCTAGGAGAATTATGATATGGTTCCCCGCAAATTATGCGAGCCGCTGGGCAGGCAGGGTTTTCATACGAAACTATGCTCTGACAGTCATCCCAATACGAGATGCTGAGAGGCGTGCGCTTCTGCACTTTTACATGGCACCTCTGCCTCACCTGGTCTCATCGCTGCGATCCAATCTTTCCACTTTTCTATCTGGTTCCGAAGCTATTCGCCTAGCGACTGGAGGAGCATTCTGCTGCCTCTAAACAGATCCATTCACTAAAATCACGTCATGTGCCCTTAAGGGACGATGGCGCGGTGGAGCAAAAGTCCGTTGCCGTTTGCCGGATCACGGTAAGCGTGAAGAGGACAGGAGAAGAATCTATTCTGCCATCCCTATTCAGTATGGCCTGATCACAGCCCAAGCCGACGGCTCCCGTGTCAGTCAGCTCGGCGCAAGGCAGAGAGGACTAGGTGAGGGAAGTGCAGATTTGTTTTTTCTACGGAATTCGTGATGCCAGTGCTTACTTTCCTCCGGATCGACGGTGTCTGCATGTCTGCGCCCACAAGGGTTCCCGTACTCATCAAAATGTCCTGGAATTAGGCCGTCGCTACCGAGGTAATTACGACCAACGCCACTCTAACCTCGCAGAACCTGCTATTATCGATATACTCAAGAAGGAGATCGTACATTTGTTTATTACTATGTCTACGCTAATAGGCCAAGTCTAACAGCAAATAAACATCGCCGGTAGACTGAAAACGATAGCATGCCCGCAAGGTGGGTCTATGAAATGGTACCTATCCCTCATCGAAGATACATGAAGGTGGACGGTAGTACGTAAGAGGCATACAAGACCGGGGTTTCCTACAACCTTTACGTCCTACGGTAAGATGTCACCACGCCGCGAGATTTACACCTGAAATCCCAACCTTTGCATCTTGGTCATCAATTGAGCTTGACGCCGTCTTCGGGTCAGACTTGACAGTCCACGATGAAGACTCACTGAGTACTTTCCCGGAGTCCCCCATGAGCTTCCCCTTATACAACTCTGTAATTACATATATGTCAAAATTGCATGGGTATTTACCCGATTGCTAAGGACGTCAAGAAATAGCTGCCACCCGTGTCGTACAGATCTTCTCTATGTCCAACTACTGACCTGCTAATAATTTTGACTGGTCAGGCAGCAACGTAAACGAGTTACCAACGTATCAAGTGTCCTGAACTTTATTATAAATTAAAATATGAAACTTTACAGGATATAGCAAGCCGCTTAAATACTCGCTACTGTAGAGTCCAGCTCGGGCCCATATAGTATGAAGCATCGCGCGACGCTAGAACAGGCTGCCAGCGATCTATCAACCACCTCTAGTTACCGCTCTCTGAACTGTGAGGTGCGGCTGAAAAAGGCGGCCGGAAAGAGGTTGAGAGAGGCTGAAAATCGGCCTAGTAGCAAGGAGGATAATCGACCCCTCGTTTTTATGTTCATAGGAATGCGGCATGGCCTGCTTCTGGGTACGAGATAATGGCGGGCACGGTTTCAGCTCCGCGGACAAGAACTTGACAGGTCAAGCTTGCGTTAGTCTCTGCAGTTTAGCCGGTGACAACGGCCGACGTGATCTAATAAGGCCCACTCATGAAAATGGTCACGCAGAGATGAGTCTAATCGCGTTAAAATGTTCCCAAACAGTAGATCGCCGAGCATTTGCAGCAAGCTCTCTTACTCATTGGGCCAGATGTACGGCTGATAGGCATCTTTATGATTCACCCAGGAACTGATAAGTAGGGTTTGAAGCGGCTGCCGGGTCTAATCTGCTCGGCACCTTCAAAGCTCCAAGAACCTCCAGGCACAGCGGAGCCTCCAGGCCAGCAAACATATTGATCTACCACTTGATGGTATTCCGTCGTCATATAACTGGATCGTTTCTTAAACATCTTGCGTACCTTGGCTAGCTCAAGGACTCTGTAAGATCTTTCACGGTTAGTACTAGAGAAGTTACGAAGTATATGCCGGAGGAATGAACGCTATCTCTTCAAAAGCTAAGACATCAGGCTGTTGAAGCAAAGTGAGCGATCCCAGCATTGTACGCCTTACTCATTGTCCCAAAGTGGGTCAAAGGCCACCGAGCTGGCAAAATATCGAGTCAGAGCATTCCCTACGTCGCCGACTCACGATCAAAAGCACTATATATAATGCGGCAACCACCAGGCTGGACAATTGAAACTAGCCGTCCGTCTTCCGCACACCGGTATGTGCAGATTTCCAAGAAATAAACGCTCCTCTCTACATGTATTTTATCGTCACAAGCCGGAGGGAGCATCGTGGAGAATGAATTGACGTTGAGACTAGAATGTATTTAAAGTTCGATACCCGATCACTGTCAAGGATCCAGGAAGTTCAGGGTCCAATGATTTGCGCTTTAGACTCATGCATTCGACGGTTTTGGAAGTCGAAGGTTCGTTTAACCTCAAGCTTCAATAAGACAGCACCATCCGCTGGGTAACAAGAATTGACATCATGTCCCAGGCCGCGTAGATGGAGATAATCATGATAATATGCAGCGTCAATTGGTTGGGAGCTCATAAACTCCGACCTACATGTATAATGGGACAGAGCTGTATATATCACCGGAAGCAGATTCGGCTTACTTCGAAAGGTTCTGTCGGCCGGCCAACATGCCAAGTTTCTGACAAAGGCTTTGTTCCGTCCGTAAAAGTCCGGGCCGTTGGATGTATCCAATACCTCGGACTATATCGAGTGCACTAAAAGGTTACAGTCCACTACGGCGCCTCTAGCGCTGTTGATCTCCAAGGGATTTCGAGCCCTGAACCGTGAGTGGCCGTGGTAATAATTTTTTTCTTGCAGTCGAACATTTGAGATTCCAGCAGTGGGCTATATATGTCCCTTCATCTGTCCGCAGAGCCTCGTCAGGAGTGTAATACATGTAAGACCAAGAAAAGGAAGATTGCCTTCCTAGGTACTCTACACTACACGGCCCTACCGAATAGGTATGTAGCAACGCTATTATCACTCTTTATTTAGCACGCTTTTGCGCAGACAAGCCAACCGCAGATGCGGCCTACAATACAGTATGTGTATGGCGTAGGACGGAATCAGTGGCAAGCAATTAATACTGTGTTTCATAATGCAAGCCCCCCTTTTCCACAAGTGGCTGGAGCCAATTTTATCCATTCCATGCTCGTCCATCCATGGTAGTTAGTAATTTCTTGTCGGGTGTCCAAACTCCAGTGATAACTAATTTCATCAACCATCATTTGGACCTACGTTCGCATTGATATCGCTAGATGGTGAAAAGCACTTTGCTTTTTGCCTTGATTTTTCGTCTTCTCTCTTTTTTTCCTATCGCTTACTCACTACACTCGCTCACCTAGTTTGAACTGCCCCTTTCTATTCAGGATTCTGCCAGGCATAGCCGTTACAGCACAGCCTACGGTCTCATATTAATACGTAGTGAATCCTGCTACCTTTATCCACATCACAACTGGTTACAACACCTGCATAGTTGCTCTTCGAGAGGAGCGCCGACTTTTCCATCTGGCTGGCCGCTCAAACCCGCCCGACCACTCAAGCCATACAAACTCTGACAGCGCTTCACTCCAGTCTCTCGCTGATAGCATCCGGGCATACTGGCCACCCTTCGCTCGTTATTGTGATCTACCATGAATATTGCTTATAACTAGGTAGAAGTCGACGCAAGATCCGGTCTAAAGATAGAGAATTGAGGACCGATCAACATCTCGAAGATCTCAAGGAACCTTGGGAGACTTGCAAGGGGTGTGCATCGCCAGCCTCTCCCAACTTTGACCCCTACCTACTGAGAGCAGATCTGAGAGCAGGGGTCTTCCCTCCCTTCCTCCACTGGATCTCAGTTGCCCACCACAACAACAATAACACCTAACAAGTACCTGCCTTTGCCAAGAGCAATCTGTTGGTACGTTACCTGTTTCTGTGTCTATTTTGCATTGAAAACATTGGAAACTACATACACTCCCGTATTCTCTGTCATCCCCTCCTTCCATGGTTACGGACTCATACTTCGAAGTCACGCCCTTTCCTAGTTGCAAATTTCTTCTGCGTGCTTTCGTTAATTCGTGACAGATCAAGCGATCCTTGATTGCTTGGTTATCCCACGTTTTTTAAGAGGCGAAGGGCAGCCTGCAATAAGCCTAGTAATCCGTCTGTGCTCCCCGACACGTCCGTCATCGTCACACCATATGTTGAGAGCTGTATCATGTCCTGTGCTGGCATTTAGCATTTTCCTTATTTAATAATGTCCTAAATCTGGCTGACTCAATACTTCGCAGGGAACCATGTCGCTCCCTGAGAGGCCTGGTGCGAAGGCATCGTACGAAGAGCGAACGTCTTATCGACAGTCATCATCGAGACGCAACCGCCCAGCAGATGTCGAGGCTGGGGGATATTTCCCCGCTTCTGGGCATGAATCTCATCACCGTGCGCCTTCAGGAGCATCCTTTGCCGACACTATTCAGACTTCTAACAACGGAAACACAGATAGACAACCACTCTCACCAGCCCCAGATGACGGTTTACTTCCTGACGGACCGCACGGTGGACCGAGGCGAAAGAGAAGCCTGATTCGTCCGGAAAGGAACAGGATCGATAAGGACCACCCGAATTATTACTATCACAAGCATGCCGCCAGGATGGCTACTCTGCCGTCGTCGACGGGAGATGATCCTCTTTATGAAAATGAAGATATCGAAGGAACAACGGACGTGTCCGGTAGCAGGACTATTGATGTTGGTTCCGACGCGTCTCCGCCCCGGAGACAGCGGAGCGGCAACACGGAGAAGGATCAGCCTAGAGAGTCTGCCAGGCGTAGACGGCATTCGCGAGCGGGCAAGATTACCAAAAGCGGAAAACATTCGAACCGGCGATCAGCCCCCAAAGAGACGATCAGCCCCCCGAGCGCTTGGAACGTTTACTGCGCTATCATAACATTCTGGTGCCCGGATTTCATTCTGAATTGCTTCGGTTTCCACTCTAAGGCGCAGAGGAGAGCTTGGAGGGAAAAGATGGGATTGCTCAGCATCATTATATATATCATGGCCGCCGTGGGTTTCCTGACGTTCGGGTTTACAGCCACTGTCTGTGGAGAGCCAAGTGTTCGTCTCCGCGTCAACGAGGTTGGCGGCGGCTACATGATATTCCACGGCACCGCGTATGATCTGACCAGGTCCGGCCATCCCCCGGCCGATGGGATTCCTCTCCGCCAGGACGGCTCGTTTGCGAATGTTTTGTGGGACCTGCCGGAGAGGCAGGGCGGTAAGGACGGCAGCTTCTTGTTCCAGAACGTCAACGGAAAATGCAAGGGCCAAATTACTTTGGCTGAGAACTCAGATATTCCCCGCGATGAAGAGGATCCAGACAACCTCGCCTGGTATTTTCCGTGTACGACATTCAACCAAGATGGTTCATCGGAGCCAAATTACACAAGCCCCTTTTACCCCGGTTATGCATGCCACACTACGCGTGCGTCACGAGACACGTTCTACCTTCAAGTCCGCGGCACCGCAGACGTCTATTATTCTTGGGACGACATCAGGAACAGCTCGCGCAATTTGATCGTGTACTCTGGGAATGTCCTTGACCTTGACCTGCTCAATTGGTTCGACGAGACGCAAGTAGTGATACCTGACCGTTTCAAGGAGCTGAGGGACAAGGATTCGAACGCCAACAAGGCCATCCGCGGCCGCGATGTGACTCGGGCATTCCAAGCGCCATCTGACAAGCATATGGTTCAATGCTTCGAGGAAATCATTAAAGTCGGAACCGTCGATACGGATACCGTTGGGTGCATCGCGTCCAGAATTGTTCTGTACTGCTCACTGGGTCTGATTCTAGGTGTCGTATCTGTTAGATTCGCCCTGGCTATAATATTTCAGTGGTTCCTAAGCCGGAAGTATACAGCAATCAAGACATCCCAGTCATCGGACAAGAAGAAACGGAATCGTCAGATAGAGGACTGGAGCGAAGATATCTACCGGGCCCCGCCGCGGATGCCTGGTGATACCGGTAGCACCGTTTACGGGTCTGATAGAACCAGCAGGCGAACCAGCGCTTTCCTACCCACTACCTCTCGCTTCTCTGCCGTATATGGTTCAGAGCGCACCTCCCGAAGACCGCAACCCACTACTATGGCAAGCCAGGCATCCACTGGCCCTCTGCTTCATCCTGGTTCGATGTACAGACAAGGCAACGATAGTCGGTCGAGCATGCTCCGGTCTGACACTTACGGCAGTAGTGCTGTCCCTGTTGACGGCTATGGGCCCGCTGGCTTCATTCACGAAGCTGTTGTTCCACAGCCGCCATCTGACTATCAGCCGTTCGGATTTCCTCTCATTCACTCCATCTGTCTAGTCACGGCCTACTCAGAAGGAGAGATGGGTCTCCGTACTACCCTGGATTCCATTGCCATGACAGATTATCCCAATAGTCACAAGGTCATCCTCGTTATTTGCGACGGTCTGATCAAGGGTCACGGGGAAACGGAGACGACGCCTGACATTGTACTCAGCATGATGAAGGACCACATTATTCCGCCCGAAGAAGTCCAACCTTTCTCTTACGTCGCCGTTGCAAGTGGCTCAAAGAGACACAACATGGCCAAGGTCTACGCTGGATTCTACGACTACGGCGCTAAATCTCCTATCTCCGTTGAAAAACAGCAGAGGGTGCCGATGATGCTTATTTCGAAATGCGGCACCCCCGATGAGGCAACGAAATCCAAACCTGGAAACCGGGGCAAACGCGACAGCCAGATCATACTCATGTCGTTCCTGCAGAAGGTCATGTTCGACGAACGCATGACCGAACTCGAGTTTGAGATGTTCAATGGGCTTTGGAAAGTTACCGGCATATCACCTGATTACTATGAAGCCGTTCTCATGGTGGATGCCGACACTAAAGTTTTCCCCGACAGTCTGACCCATATGTTGTGTGCCTTGGTTCGGGACCCCGAAATCATGGGTCTTTGTGGTGAGACTAAAATCGCCAACAAGAGAGCCAGCTGGGTTACTGCTATTCAAGTCTTCGAGTACTTTATCTCTCATCACCTGGCCAAGTCGTTCGAGTCGGTCTTCGGCGGTGTGACGTGTCTTCCAGGTTGTTTCTGCATGTATCGCATCAAGGCTCCGAAAGGTGGTCAGAACTATTGGGTTCCGATCCTGGCAAATCCTGACATCGTCGAGCATTACTCCGAGAATGTGGTGGAAACACTCCACGACAAGAACCTGTTGCTTCTTGGCGAAGATCGCTATTTGACGACTCTCATGCTCCGAACTTTCCCGAAGCGCAAGCAGGTTTTCGTACCACAAGCTGTTTGCAAGACCACTGTGCCCGAGGAATTCATGGTTCTTCTCTCTCAGAGGCGACGATGGATCAATTCGACTATCCATAATCTGATGGAACTCGTTCTCGTCAAAGACCTCTGTGGTACTTTCTGCTTCAGTATGCAGTTCATTGTATTCGTTGAGCTGATCGGGACCCTTGTTCTCCCCGCGGCCATTGCATTTACTTTCTACGTCGGTAAGTTGCCACGGCTACTCAGCGGAGGTTTTCTTCCTCACTCCTTTCCAGTTTTCTTAAAGAAGAATAAGCCACTGACTTAGTTTACAGTTATTGTCTCTATCGTCGGCCCTGTTGTACAGGTTATTCCTCTGATCCTCCTTGCGCTGATTCTTGGTCTACCGGCTGTCTTGATCATTGTCACGGCTCATTCTTGGTCCTACGTCGTATGGATGTTGATCTATCTGCTAGCTCTCCCCATATGGAACTTCGTCCTGCCAACCTATGCTTTCTGGAAGTTCGACGATTTCTCATGGGGTGAAACGCGGAAGACCGCTGGAGAAAAGACTAAAAAGGCTGGCATCGAATATGAAGGCGAATTTGATAGTAGTAAGATTACGATGAAGCGCTGGGCCGAGTTCGAGCGAGAGCGGAGGATGAGGGATAACTCATTCTGGGCCTCGAAAGAGAATGTTAGTGGCGCATGGTCTCCCGGTGGCCCAAGCACGCCATTGGCACACCACCCTTACGATAATCAGTACCTATCTAATCAGTACCTATCGGATATATGAGAGGCAGGGAGTCGAAACTTGGGCATTTCGTTATTTAGCGGTGGATATAGGGGTCGCCACTGGAGGTTTTCGTTCCCTTTCTGTCCAATGGCAGGGGGAAATAGACAACAGCGTCTTGGTTATGTGCTTATAGAAGATCGATAGCATTAATTGGCGTCAAAACACACGCTGACACTGCCTTGTACATAGCTAACGTACTCACTGCGCATGCGGTACGCAAGCAGGTAATACCATAAGAATCACGAATTTACGCATCGACTACCAGAGATTTGGCCCGAAGTCTCCCGTGACCGTCTTCTCCCTATATTGGGTGAGATTTTCTTGCTACGTGACCAGACTCCAAGATACATATAGAGTCCTGGCGGGACTGCGAGCCAAGAGAAAAGAGATATGAGACGTATTAGTAGCCTGGCAGGTCGTGGACAGAAAATCTGTCAGAACCCCCCCCCACCCCCGCCCCCACTGCTTCAGCGCAACTTATTCCCAATGCAACTATTTGCAAAGATTGTAGAAAATAAACCGAAATGCTTAAAAAGAATATATCGATATTGATAACTTGCTTGTTCAATAACTTATTAAATAATGTATATTCTGAAGTCGGCACATATGAAATCGATTATTATTGATATCATTTTTCTAGCATTTAAGGGGGTAAGAGTAAAGTGTGCCATGTTTTTGTCCACGACCTGCCTGGCAGGCTTTGGGACGGGGCGAAGTCGAGGCTAGAGACCACTGTTCGCCTAAGCGGAAACATGTTGACCCATCAATTTATAGGCTGACGTGAGGCACAGAGCGACTGGGTTATGATCGCCATGAGATCCATGCTAGATGACCCAATAGCACGTCTCGATCCTCAAAATGGAAGGGAGACTCTCCTTCTCGACTTGCCCTAGCAAGAAGAGATTTCTTCTATCACCTTTTTTTGCCTGACAGCGGGCAATAGGCTTACCAATCGCTATAGGGGTTGGCTTCGGAGACCATTCCTGATCCTGTCATATTTCTTTTTCTCGTTGCTCTTCTTCGTGCCAAGCCAGCGACTGGCAGCAATGGGCTCGTAGAAACCGTATACGCCCCAAGTTCATCATTGCCCCGACGCTGCCAGGTCAGCAGCTCCAGTCAGGCAGAGACACCCACTCGCAAGGCTTACGTGCGCGGCTGTATTGGAACCCTTGGCATCTCATATTAGATATAGAGGGGCTAGGTATATTGAGCAAAGCAGGCCACGTTCACGTGAGTACCCGGTCGCCGTCTCTGTTTAAGGGGCTGCATAATAGCATGTCGAGAGCCGATTATGCGCAAATGAACGTACGCGAGAGTGTAGGGACACTAGGTGCTAAAGCGTACGGATTCTCCCTTAGTCGGTGCCATTCGCGTCGGAATAAGTCCATAGGGTGAGGTGTAGGATCACCGAGAATGCTCTCCCAAACTTAGGCGCTTGGGCTGGTCATAACGGCGGCAAGTTTCGGCGGGGTTTTCACTGCGGGGGTTTCACTGCGGGCGCGCGGTTCGGAGTTGCGCCTCTTCGTAGTAGCTTCATCGGCGGTAGTCGCGGCGAGAATGTCATATAGTCGATACAGAAGTAAGCCATCTTCGCTAGGTACATAGTCGCTAGCCCGTAAATGTACGTAGGTGTCTCACTTGGTCGACAATCCCGGCCCCCATATCCCACAACGATGCACGATCTTCTCATATTCCATGGGAAGGGGATAAATAAAAGTTGGCGCCAGCCGCGACGTGGAGTCACCAATACCCGAATCTCCGCTATGAGTTGAAAAGGAGGCGAGCGACGCAGTCCAAGGCATTCACGGGGAGAAGAGTCTCAATCTTTTCCCATATCCCTCCTGTATACCCCGAGGAATCCAGAGAGTAGCCGAGAGAGGCAAAGGGCGCGAGGGGGGTGCAGATCGAATGTGTGATCGAGTCGTACGGATGGCGTACGACTCTACCTGCCCACATCTCGACTTGTAGCAGCTGGGGTTCCACTGCATCTGGCCATGCCATCCCCTGCCGGGAGGAAGTTGACTGCACCACCCTCACTATGATCATTGTGGGGGGTCAGACAAGAAAATACTCCGGGAAACTGGCAATCTCGAAGGATCCGGGGGACTACGCAGATATTGAGTTTCAGGTCTACGTATTTATCGCTAAGAAGGCGGGGGAATAAAGCAAAACCCCTTGCGCTATACAGCTTCCCAAAGCACTGGGCGTTCATGGTTCAGATGTAAGTTCTCCGGAACCGGTCAATCCCCATTGCAACTAGGTACGCGGGTTATCTGCCGCTCTCAGTCGGTAGCCGGCTAACGAGATACCCCATGAAGCCATGTCGTGAGATTCCAAGCGCGGGGTCAAAAACCCTGCACCAAGCACAAGGTGCTGCTGGGCTCTATTTTCTCACCAGGAAGCGACGGCAGCTCGGCTAGGCAGCTTATAGAGAAGATCTTGGCGATCTGTTTGCTAAACTCCCGAAAACGTGACCTGGATTTACCAGCCGGGCGGTTCTCCTGCCCCACCTGTGGTCTCGTTCAATCAGCTAAGTAGCGCACCCTTACAGTACAGAGGGTGACAGGTGGGAGTTACATGTCATGTTAGGTTCGATTCCTAACAGCTCCCATCTGTGACGTGCCGGACTGCCCCCCTTTTATTCTGCTTCCCTGATGATTAGGACTCTCAGGTAAATATTGATTGCACGTAATCCAAAGTCTTACGTCCCAACCTTCATATCGCTCCATTTCTGGGAGCTCGATTCAGTAACACTCATAGACGCCACTGACTCGACTTTTTTTTGATAGGGATTGTCGATTCGGCCAGACCAGTAACCGCAGCTTGCTTGTACTTAGTACTAGTTAACGTGATTTGTGGTCGCCCAGCCTCCCTGAAATGTCCACCACGCGCATTTAGCGCAACTCGTCGTCTCAAAGACTCGAAAAGAGGTACTACATACGATGGGTAAGTCTAACATCCTCGGGCCGTATCTCTCCACGTGTTAGATGCCCGGATTTTCTTTCACTTTGCTAGTTTATTGCGCTACCTAATACCTAACATGGACCTTTTCATTTCGCAAGATACTAAGGATGAGGCTTGGGGCGGGGCATAGATCTTCCACAAGGCAGTCTACCGCGGTAGAGGCGAAGAGACCGTGAGAGTATGAGGACACAGCCAGGCATAATGTAACACAACACATAGATATAACGGGCGGTTGGCGCGGTTTCCGTTGGTTCCCTATCGAAAGGGAACTCAACATTGTCCCTGAAGGCCCGCTCGTGAAAGCCTAAAGCTTGTTAGACATTGTCGGCGCCATGTTTCCATATTATAAAGTTTCTAATAAGCCAACTCTGTCCGAAAGACGATCGAACGATTAGGAGGCGAATCAATGATCAGATACACCAACCTAACTCTGCGTGCTAAGTGACTGTCCAAGTTTATGCGCAAGTGAAAGCCAATACACTGATAGCAATGCGGCATTGGTCCCTCTAACCAAGTTGATAGCCGCAGTCTGGGGACAGCAAGGTTGAACGAACTTTATACGTCTATGTATACATTTAGTATATACATATAGTACATGATTGTCCAATAGGTCGATAGGGCCTACTGAGCAATACTACGGGTACGTATTCCATAGGCAAGTATCCACTCGGACTTCCCCGCCCCCACGCGTTCTCCACTTTCCGAGTTGATATAGATACTTATTAATGCATTGATACTGTGAACAGGGGTCTCGAAATCTTATAATTTCCAAAGCTACCTACATAGTAGTATGAGCGGGAACCGTGTGATGACCGTCCACCGGGTGATGGTTATTTATAGAACTGGGGCATGAACGTGGTCGTTGTCGGGCGCTCGGAGAAGCTTCGGGGGACTCGATGTTCGTTGAGTACCTAGTACTTATAATGAGTTTTAAAGCTTGATGATCCAGGATGGTCCTTGCTGGATCTATCATGTCGATCCCTGATACCTCATACTGCCTAGGTAGGTGTTCGTCTTACGCATACGGACTTTTGAATGAGAGATAGGTTTCCATTTACGTAATGTACTTACTCTATTAGACGACGTACATATGCAGTGGAGAGCCTCTTCATACCATGTATGTCCTCATCTCATCGCTCAGCAAGAGAGAAAGGGTTTGGGTCACACACACATTTCTGATACCATACAACAAAGACCCTACTACTAACTACCTAGTAGTAATATGGAGGTATGCAGCAAAGATGCACATGTCCGAGTACGGAACCGCCACTTAGATCCAACCCAGTGCTTGCAACCAACCTGTAGAACGGTACAGGGCCCGCATACATACAAACATACATACCTACATTGTGCAAGTACGGTCAATCCGTTATATTTTCGAGCGCCGAGCCATCTGCCTTCACCTTTCACATGTCACGTTAACAACCCGCCCCAGCTGATTTGTATATATATGTATATATATATCTCGTTGAAAGACGCCCGGACTAGGTAAAAGGGCCTACCGAATGGCATACCTGGTTATACCGGAAATCACGCCGCTCCTGCGAACCTTCGTGACTGGTTGGCGATAACCCCTTTTGGTAGCATAACGAGGGGCGAAAGCGAAACTCTTAGGGGATCTACAGGCGCCACCGAAAAAATCGACGTGTCACGGGGGGATCAGTTCCAACTCCGAGAGAGAATCCTGACCGGAGGCGGACACCAAAGGAGACGCCCGCTGGCTGGGCTAATTATCCTCCATCAAATGGGGTCGTTTCAGGTCATCTTTGGCTGAAGCAGACTCCAAAGTAGGGTAGAATTGGAGAATAAAGGGCCAAGATGCGCCCCGCAAGTCCCTCGGGTGCCGAGACCTCGACCACCGGCACCATCGATGCCACCACCGTCGCCGTCCCCGATGTCGTCGATCAAGATGATCCCGCACTCGAACCCGACCTTAATTCATTATACCATAACCACATCCCTGTGATCTACCATGATAACTACTATTTGCCGCCAACTTATGCCCAACAAGAATCTTCTGATGTAGAAAAGGAGACGGGCGGTGGGGGCGGCAACGACGTTAACGACAACCACGACGGCGATGCAGATGCGGTTGAGGGGAACGACGACAACGACCATGAGATGGATGAGATAGGCGCTGTCGTATCCGATGTGAACCAGAATACAGAATTCGACATGGATCTCACTGCTCAACCGAATATCCACTACGACAACCAATCCATGGAGTCGGAAGCTGTTGAGCATGCGACGCTTAACCCTCTGGTTCCGGCAGCGCTCCCGTTCTCCGTCCCTACTCCTATGATCCATCAGCTACCTCCTCCGGGCCCTGCGCTGGCCCTGCTAAACGGCGACCACAACGAAACGCTTATGCAGCTCCAACAACAGCTCCAGGATGCTGAGGATGCTCTGAATGACGGCGAACTAAATTCGAATCATCCCATGATCCTCAACAACCCGAATCCAATGTCTCTCGGCCCAGAGAACCCTGGTGTTGTGGATTTCCTACGTCACTGGGTTTGGCAGAGTCAAAGAAGCATACATAGGGGAGCAAGGAGGACTCCCTGCTGGCCTCAAGTTCGTGAAATGGTTAAACACACGCCGCGCCGCGTCCTGTATAGCGAGTTGAAGGGGGACGAATACGACTTTCAGGGAATCGATTGGAAGGGGCTTGGAATTACTAGAGACCTAGCACGGAGACGTCGTCTTGACATCTATTGCAATTACGTAAACAAGAAGGACTCTGACGTATGGCTCGTAAGTTTGAAACCGCGTGCGGCGTCGTTGTGTCTGGGGCTGGGCTGACCGTCTCAACCTACAGATGACTTACCCTGACAGGTCATTGCGAACATCGAGTAGTTACTTCAGGTTTAAGAGGATGGACCTGCGCAACGACGTGCGCTTGCTGCATTTCCAACTCCGAAATATATTTGGTCACACCGAGGGGTCACGCGCATTCTATCCCGGCTACGGAGCGGTTCAGGAGCTCAATCTTATCACGGGGGCGAATAAAGTAGCGATGGCATTTGACAGCGATACCGAGGCTCAAGTATCTACCCTCACCGCATCACATGACATCTTATTGGTCGGAGGCTTCTATGGGGATTATCGCTACCGTTGCCTAGACACTGACGACTCGGAACCTACTGAAGGGCGCCTCACTGATAATATCAGTGGTATCACCAATCACGTGCAGATTCACTCGTCTCGGTATTCATCTGCTCCTTTGGCGGCTTTCGCGTCAAATGACTTTGGCTTCCGTATCGTGGATTTGACGACCAACAAGACCACAACAGAATCCATGTACGACTACGCCATGAACTGCTCCGCCCTGAGCCCAGATGGTAGACTTCGCGTTATGGTTGGAGATAATGAAAATGTTCTCATCGCCGACGCCGAGAATGGTGAGATCTTACAACAACTGGAGGGTCACAGAGACTTTGGGTTTGCGTGCGACTGGGCGGCTGATGGCTGGACCGTCGCCACTGGCAACCAGGACAAGACTATCAGGTTGTGGGACGCCCGCAAGTGGCGGAACAGCAGTGGCCAAAGCAAGCCCATCGCTGTAATTCGAACTGTAATGTCAGGTGCGAGGAGTCTCCGCTTCTCACCCCTCGGTTCCGGGAAGAGGGTGTTGGTTGCGGCAGAGGAGGCGGACTTCGTTCATGCTATTGACGCCCAGACACTCAGGACCAAACAAACCTTCGACATATTTGGTGAGCTCGGCGGAATCTCGTTTGGGAACGACGGGCAAGATCTTACGGTGTTATCGTGCGATCACCACAGAGGGGGTGTTTTGCAACTTGAACGATGTGATGCCGGCGCCGAAGACGCTTTCGACTACACCTCGAGGCGATATCGGGATTCCCGAGATTGGTGGCGGACTCCCGGCTATGACTGGATGCAGAATCCCGAGCAGATTGTGGACTTGCCGGGGTCGCAGCAGATGCTGGCGCAGCGCAGACGAAAGGCTGTGGTGATGGATGGCCTGGACCCTTTTTGAAACTGCATATATACACGTCCTGGGAATTGAGGAGGCACTGAGAGGGCAGGCGTTAGGCGTATTTGAGCATTTTGGTGCGGCAGCAAGCGATGGGCGCACCTCCTGACTCTCTGGGGGATACCGTTTTCTGCGGCTTCGTGGCACGGCCTTCTACCGTCTTATTTATCCCACCATAAATCTCATGACTGTACATCCGTGGCTCGTCCTAATCAGTACGACCATATATATATTATTACTCGGTTTAGGCGAAGCTTCCGGAGGCGACTCGGCGCTTCTAGCATGTCTTCGATAAAGAGTCGCGACGTTAAAAGGCTTTGGGAGGTCTGTTCTTGTAGGATAGGCACTTGACGCATATACCCTCATGGAGACACCTCATCGGCTCCATATAAAGAATCGATATTGACTTTGAAATTCGAACAAAAAGACTCACTGTTTGTCAGCTCCGCGGCTCCGAGTCGCTCGGCTGCGTAGCCCAGAAATTGCAGAAATCACTCGGCCATTCTCGTACCTGGAACCACTTATCAGGGGCTTATGGAGTAATAGTGAAAAAGCAGCGTGACGAAGAACGAGGTTGCCCTCGTTTTCGTGGATAGGGAAGCGGGCCGTTCTAATTCACATCGCCCACCCCCGGCTGTGCCTTATACGTGGAGGTCGATGCCGATACCCTGGAGGCTTTGGGGAAGCTGTCTGAAATGGAGATCCTACGACTGCTTTTTACGGCTATAACTGATCTCTTCCGCGACTTCGAATCAGGTCCGGAGTAAGACAGGGCACCGCCGTAGATTAGTTCGGACTAAGCGCTGCGCATCGGTGTAGCGGAGAAGCTGTCTGTCGTGGATGAATAGCCGACGAGTGGGTGAATAAGCGTATGCGTCGAGCAGGATTAGACATAGCACAAGACGAACTGCTGCACCTCCGAATTGCCGACTTTGGGCGGGCGTCACGGTCATATGGCGTGTAAGCACGACTACCTGCTGTACAAGCCGGTTGCCGCATCTCTAAATTGAGGGATTCCAGGGTACGAAATTCAGGGGATCGCATTAACTTCTATCAACTCTACACAGAAAGATATATGTCCATTTAAGACCGGATAAAGAGCATCTAATGCAACCCAGCTCCCTATATACGAAATGTCCCTTGGAAGCGTTCCCACAAGTCGTAAGATCGATCCTAGGGTGAACTCGGACTCTTGCGCGATACCAGCATGCGAGTTCATACTGCAGCCAGCCAGACGAAGTGAATACTGACGTAATTCCCCGAAACCGCAACTCATACAGCCTGCATATGTAGCTGCAACAGCCTCGGTGTCTGTCGGATTACTCATCGCATCATAGCCATAGCCGTGTTTACCGATCGATGCCATTCAGACCCTTCAGATTAGCCATTCTGATTTAACGATCACGGGATTGATGCTGATGCTGCTGCCGCCGATGATGATGATGATGAGGATGCTGATGCTCCTGCTTTCTTCGTTCGGCTTTATTCACGGTGACGGGGAAGACGTCGTAATCTTCTCCGCCATGAGAGCCACCATCCCCAATTTTTCCGCTATCTCAGGGTTGCCGCGTCCATCCCGGCCCCCTTTCCCCGCCATTTCAGGCGGCCAAGCATCGTGGAGGGGGGTGCTTAGCGTTCCGTAGCCGCTAGTTTAGTGATGACAGCGGAAGCTGGGATGGCTGGGGTCATCGAGCTGCATCATCAGTAGCTAAAGGAAGGGTTTAACTGCCGCAGCTTTTAACGCCCCGGGGCAGAGAGCGATGGCTGTCTGCTGGCCAGCGCCCAGTTGGTGGCGGTGGTGGTGCTTAGTTAACAGTAGGAGATACCTACCTATGAACTTAAGCGTTAATAGACAAAAAAACGCCTGACCTTCACCACAGACTCTCCTAGCTCTGAAAAACTACGTTTAATAACCAATGTGGATCCTCTCCTCGTTTATTTCTTATTCCCATCAATTCTCTCCGGTTCTCCATACCAATCAATACCTACGCCCAGCCATCTGTAACGGGGACATTACCGTCTTGTGTCTCGCCCAAAGGAACACAGAAGCCGGCGCGATCGAGTATTATTCCCGGCGCCGCGCAACCGTGCACTGCCCGTTCTTGGCCTCGACTGAATATCATTGTCGTTTCGACCCGCGCCCGACAGTGTGGTACCACCGCTGCTTGCGGTTTTAATCCCCGAATAACGGGGGCGGTTTTAAAAAAATAAAATAAACAAAAGGCTCCTCAAGGTCCGGATGTCGTCATCCCATCAACTTCCGCCGCCCTTCCCCTACAACATCCGCGGCGGTGGCGGAGGAGGACCCTCGCCAAACGCGATTTCGACGCCAAACTCAGCTAATACCATCTATACATCGCCGGAACCTTTGTCGACGCAGCCCCATGTTGTCGTTGTCCCTAAAACAGAGCCCGCCGATGAGAGCAGCAGCGGCAGAAGCAGTATTAATAAGGACACCGCCCGCCCTGTCAGGAAGAAGCAGAAGCGCAACAAGCCGACGCTCTCATGTCAGGAATGCGTCGAGCGTAAGACAAAAGTAAGTCCCTAATCACATATCTTCTGCATTCGGCGACACCACTTTCATGCATGTATATTTTCCATACGGCGCATCTTGCCGTCAATGGGTTCGGGAACCCCCTGAGACCCAATCAGATGTGACTCGAAACGAGGTTCGGATCGTGGCTAGGGCCTTGGCAACCGTCTACACTATACTATATACTATGCCGTAGCAATAGGGTCGGGTTATCTTGGAAACCTGTTAGACTACGGCTCCAAGCTTCCATGTTATTTTTCATCAAAGAATATCTGCGCAGCATTGCAAAACCTACGATGGATCGAACGGGTTGGTTAACTGCAGCCTTAGTGTGATCGAGGGAGGCCACATTGTCTAGCCTGTAAGCTATTCTTCTATTCCCCCTTTCCATGCGCCCAAGTAGATTTGCGCCAGGCACTAATATTCAGCTGCCAGGTATAAAACGGCAGACCGAATGCCGCTATGCGCACGTGGCGAACCTCCTGGAGTGAGTATTCGCCACAATGAACAGGTTCCCTTTCGTCGCTGAGAGTTATACCATCTAGGGAGACTACGCGGTCGGCCACCAATGGCCGTAGGATGACGAAGCCGCCGAAGAAGAGGCTGTCGACGAATGGAACAAAGACTGCGATTCCGAATATCGCAGACAGAGGTATTCTCACTAGTCGTACGGCTTCGAGTGGGTCTGTAGCTTTGTCAACAGGACTCCTATCCAACGTTCCTTTCTCCCACCCTACAGCCTCAAACGTGTTCGGCATAGGTTCGGAGCACCCCTTTGCCAACTACTGGACGTGCGAGGGCGGACTCCCAGAGGTAACCCATTACTGAATATTTGTCCAAAAACCACGAGGTAATGCCGAAGAAGTTAACATGTAGCGCAGGTGATATCAGTCCTACCCGACAAGTTACAAGCTGATATGCTCTTGGGTCAATATTTTGAATGCGTAGATCCGGTTTATCCCATGATCGACCGCCATACTTTTTTTGCGGAGTATGAGAACTTCTGGGCCCTCCATGAATCAGCGAAAGATCGTTACGATGCAGCTTTCGTTGCTCTAATATTTGTTATGTTGGCCCTGGGCACTCAGTTTGTGTCCACTTCGACGAACCCGAGGGACCGTAAACAGACGGCTGAGTTTTACGCCTCTGCCAGTAACCAGGCCCTACGAATGTGTTCGTATCTGAGCACTGCGTCGATAAACTCTGTTCAGGCCATGGTTTTATTGGTGTATTTCCTCATTAACGACAACCATGCCTCAGACGGTTGGGCATTTGCTGGGATTCTGATGAGACAGGCTCTCGCCATGGGTCTCCATAGGGACCCTAATATCGGTGAGATTCCCTAGTCGTGATTCTGCTAGCGACATATGATGCTAACCGGACTTTGAGTCACCCCTGGCGCAACTCTTTTCGAGAAACAACAGCGCCGAAAGCTCTGGCAAGCTGTTTTGCTACAGGACACGTTCCTGACAGTTCTATTGTCTCTGCCTCCGTCTGCCACACATACTGACGTTAATGTCGACGACTTCAGCGACGAAGCCTCCAGTATAGTGAATTCCGACCCCACGGACACGGCATACGTGCGAGGCTCCTGGACATTAGCAAACCTCGTACAGGAGACTATCTGCAGCCCTCGCTCGCTCGATATGCCCATCTGCACGACGCAGAGGCAGAAGTCGAAACTAGTCGCAGACTTCCGCGCCGTATACCGCTCGTTTCCAGACATCTTCCGTTCGTGGGATCAGGACACCATAGCGCGGCTCGTCGTCCAGAACAAGCGCGTGGTGCGGCAGACTCTGTTCCTCACGAGCAACTACTACCACAACCTAATGCTGGTGCACGCATCCGAGAGCTCGGACGTGCCCGTCAACGTCCGCGGGACGCTGGAGGCTGCGCACGAAGCCATCACCGCCTTCTTCCTGTTGTATACGCACTTCCAAAGCGAGGCGCGCGTGTGGTGGGTGTTCAACCATCGCGCGTTCCTCGAGGCCCTGTGCATAGGGAGCGTGCTGCGGGAGGCCGCCCCGGATCCCACCACCGACCAGGTGGCAAGGGATCCCCTGTTCGCGAGAGCCAGGTCGGATATCAGTGAGTCTACCCTGAGCTTTTCTTTCTCGGAACGAATACCCCTTCGGATATTGTACTTACGCCGGGCCATGCGCAGATCGGATGATTCAGATCATGCGGACGATGGGCGAGGGCGATCAGGGTTCTGAGGTCGCCAGGACGAGAGTGGCGGTATTGAGCGAGTTCCTCTGCTCTCTCACGGAGTAGGTGAGTGGGGCTAGTATATAAAGCCTGGGCCTTGGGATGGACCCGGCATGTTTATTTAGGTAGACGGTCTTTTACTGAAAGTAAGGACATATCGCCCGTGAGCCGCTAGGATAGGAGAAGAATGAAAGTAGTCAAGAATTGCATTACCCCCGAATATCTCCAAAACATGCAGTTGACCTTGAGAGATGGGAAATTTGTGACGGGTTATAACTCCAATGCCGGAAAGAAGGCTTCAAGCTTCTTATACAAGGGGCCCTCTAATGAGGTCTACGAAGAATAAGACGTACACGGCCTCAGATCCAGTTCGCGAAGGGTGAAGCTTACACCGATTTTGCAATTGATAATGAACAATACAATCGTTGCATGGGTCGGATAATTCGGGTAACCGCACCTTATGCCTTGCTTCCTTCCGCCACCCCCATCCGTGGCCAGAACCGCGCTTACACAAGCACGGCCGTAATTTATTCCACCCCGGCCCCTCTAGTCGTTTTTGTGATGGTCGCCTTATACCCCAGCGAAGACAGCAAGCTTCCCATCCGGCCCTCATCATCGGACCAGCCGCCTGAAGGGGTGTGCCTCGGTGTTGAAGACGTACTCGTCGAGCGAGACGAGGCCGGGCTCGCTGAAGACCAGGTAGAAGTACTTGAGGGTCTCGCCGAGCCAGAAGCTCTCCATGGAGTCGGACTTGGTGTTGGAGGTGAGGGTGACGTCGGCGAGGGCCGAGTTGGCGAGCCCCGTCCGCGTGCGGCCCTCGACCGCCTCGAACATGGCCCAGGCGGCGTCCGGCAGGTCCGCGCGCCCCGTCGCGCGGTACAGCACGAAGACGCTCTCGACGGCCTCGGGCCGCAGGATGTAGCGCGCGTCGGGGATCGAGGTGAAGCCCCGCGGCAGCCGGCGCTCGGACGCGATCTCGTCGGCCCGGCTGAGGGGCGCCCCGGCCTCGCCCGCCCGCTCGAGCACGCCCCTCCGCCACGCCGTCTCGTCCCACGGGCAATCGCCGTTCTTCGACGCGCAGGCCGCCGTGGTGAACGTCTCCGGCATGATGCCCAGCGGCATGCTTTTGTAGGCCCAGACGCAGCCGTCGGTCAGCCTACGCGCCGCGTCCAGGTGCGCGTGGTTCCGTGTTAGCCGGCCGCCGACGGCAAACAGCCCGCCTGCGAAGCACACCAGGTGCTGCCCCTGGTGCTCGAGCTCCGGGACGTGGCGCCTGGCGCCGTCCTTATCCTCCCTGACGTGCACGGTCCCCGCCAACAGGATGTCGGCGCCGTCGGGCGTCATCGGTCGGAAGAGGGTGTGTTCCATGGCCGTGTCCATGGCGCGCGTGTACATCGCCTCGTAGCTCGGGATGAGCCCACCGACGAGCGCTGTCATCTTGGGCAGGTACTCGAATACCGAGTCCGCCATGGCGCCCAGCCCGAATGTAGTGTCATAGTCAAATCTCTTGTCGCGAGGGTTGATGCTAATAGGCCACATGCCTATAGGTCTGCGTCAGTAGGTCGTACGTAAGATTATCCTGGATATATGACATTCAGGGGTATATATCAAATAGCAAGGAGGCGCCATAGCTTGGTTGGTAGCCTACCTGGGAGCTTAGTCGTCCCTTGCTGAGCCTCAAAGACCTCCCGGATCCATTCAGTCGCATCAAACCACTTTGGATCGCCGGTAATCAAGGAGAGGCGAGTAAACTCCATGCACAGGGATCCAACCTCAGCCACCAGCGCCCACTCGGGCGCCACCTGGTCCCCGCCTCGCACAGCATTTTGGAAATCCCAGCGCGTGATCGGCATTCTATTGGGCGTATCGAAGGCGACGTAGAGCATGTCGCCGACCTCCCTGGCCTTGCGCAGCAGCCTCTGGTCGCCGCTGAGGTCGTAGGCCGCAAGGAAGCCCCCCAGGTAGCGGATGGTCGTCTCGAACACGTTTATCTCCTCGAGAGAGCTGGACGTCAAGTCGATCTTGGAGGCGGCGTCTACGGCCTCACGGAATTCCTCGTGCAGGCCCATGATCCACAGGGTGTCGAGGCTGTCGACCAGGGTCGCACCCCATCCGCCGAAGGTGTTACGCGAGCTCCCGCTCACCGGAGTTAGCTCGTCGGCGGGACTCGCGTACTTCTTGTACGAGGCCCAGCAGCGCTCGAACGCCTCCTTGACGGCTGCTTGCCTGCGCAACCGTGTCTCGCGGTCCTGGGCCGTCTCCTTGCCGAAAGTGGCCTGGATCTTGGGCAGAGCTTTGGGCCTCTGGGTAGGCAGAGGCCTCATGGATTCGACCGGGTAACGCGTGGGCAGTCGCCTCCAGAAATATTCCGGGTCGTCGACGACCTTCGGTTCAAAGGTCATGTGAGACGGATGGGCGCCTGGCCGCCGCAGAGGCCCCGGAGCCGGGCACCATAGCGTCTCGGAAGAGTAGAGAAACAAGATGAGTGCTGTTAACCCGAGGACTAATAGAAATCTACGCCGACTGGGCAACATGTTTGGCGGCAGAATACCTTGCTCCCTGTCCAACGCCGTGTTCCTTATGGAGGATCAGATGTCATTGTTTCCTATGGCTATTGTGATAAGTAGAGAAGGTTCAGAGGCTCGGATCGGACTAGAACCTTAATGAAGTCACCTCTCGTCTCGGTCTCTGTGCCGAAGGTTGCAGAATGGTTAGCCTAAAGTTACAACTGTACATCTTTTGGCTGGTTGACGGACCAGTCAACGTCAATTTATCTTGGGGGCTGTTCTGAGATTAGTGTCGATGGAGCCGTGCCAGGATGTGACACCCGCGACTTCAAGGCTACACCTGAGTGGCTGAATGGACCGGCTCTAAGGGTACCTACTGCACACCAGAAGCACCATGTGCCTGTTACCACTGCGCCGGCAGCTAATCGGCATGGGTGATTCCTATGTAAAGTGTACTTGTTAGCATTAAAGCCCATTCATTATCGTTGCTGGCGGCGGAGCTGATCAGAATGAGGCGCTATTGAATGCTAAGGGGCAAGGAAGCTCCAAGTAATGCATGTTTTTTATATTCTATGACCAACCCGATGGTAACTTGAGCGAGCTATTACTTTGCTCAAGGGTGAAAGATAGCAAGAAGGTCATATCAGTAACAACATTGGACCAATTAGCATGAAGTATATGCCCTGTAAACTCAAGCATGGGCATTATGCAATATCCGGGGCATATGAGTACATAATTTCTTCAGATGGAATTCGCCTTATTGCATAATCGACACGGTACGTAGATTTATGAGAACTAGGCATTGACTGCATGGGCATGTATCATAGAGCTTTGCAATTCTCCTGCAGTCTATAGTCGTAGAGCGACTAATCACTGATACGCTCTGTAAGCGCACCGCGCATTCTGAAGGAAAGAGCAAGCCTAAACGAGACGTTGAACACGAGGAAGACGCTGACGTCGTCCAACCAACAACCCCCTTGGCTTCTGAGCTTCCCTGCCTTGACTCAGCCTGGGATCTCACATATATAGTAACCAAGCGTAATGAACGTAGTCATAACCAGAACTACTATGGTACTCCAGTAGTCATTCGGTACGTATGCGGCACTAGAGAGTTCCGGAGTACAGAAACCTAGATGTATCCAAACACAAGTCCACTGGCCTGGCCTCCTACCCTTCCAATCACACCTCTTCAGCTGGAGCCAGGAAAGGTCGACTCTTTCGCGCCCTGTGTTTGATGCTTCATGTTGCCGCCTGCAGGGGCCATTGTTCATTGAGGTCACTTTCATTACGTTTCTCAGGCACAGCGGCACTAGCCTTTCCGCGCTCAGACCACAAAGGCCTGATGTCTATGGAATTGCGATATTACATAGTAATGTCCACCCAATACTGCCCTAGCTAAGGAGCGCTACAGTCTAGTTGTCCTTTATAGCTTGACACCGGAGTCCAATACCTTAAAGAGTGTTTTGATTCAGGCTCTTCCCTGGGAGATGTGGCTTTACATAATTAGTCTATAAACATGTGACGAGGCTTGCAGGTCTCGGGACCGATGATCGCGCCATTTCCTCAGCTCCAGCCTATAGCGCCATAACAGGGATTGCGAGATCAGGACCGATCTTCGCCCTATCCCTTCAGCTGACCTCGTATTAACGTTGAGACCGCGTCCCGGTTGATACTAGTAAAGCAAATCTGATGATAGACATGTTTGTGGTGTAAAGGACACTCCGGAAGTGCGGCGAAGAACAGCCGCCTTGATCCGTTGAAACGAGAACGCTATGATAAGGATTCCGGTATCTGTGTAGTTTCTCGGCGAGGTGTAAGCACGGCATAGCTATCTTTCACAACAGCTGATTATTATAGGTGTCCCTGGAATACATGGCGCCCTAGCAAGTATATCGAGTGTTGTTGCACCAGACCCTTTCCGATCAGTGACTTCTGGCTGTTTTCTACTAAGAGACGCCTCCATGTCCCAGTTGGATCCATGTGATGCTCGTCGCTATAGTAGCCGTAGTATAACTCGGAGTATATGTCGGCATAGATCATCGTGTATTAGCCGGCCCAGCTACTTCTGAGCTGCTTACTACGTATGCTAATACTCGATGACGTTTCGTGGCGATATGCAAGCACTTAGAATCCACGGGATCAGATCGCTCCCGGTCTAGAACGCTCCTGGTGAGTTCCCAAGGCCTACCGGCGTCAAGCAACAGCAGCAGGCTTGGAAGAAGCTATTCATAGCTACAGGCTCAACATGGTATCGCAGATCCGATGACGCCCTTCCGGTAGTCGTTTTGTCCTCTCGACTGTAAGTTCTGGCCGCTCTTCCGTCGTTCTGGTCAGACGAACACCTGGGCATCGACATCAGCAAGTTCGCAAAAGTGTCTGACTGTCTCATGCCTGACAACCCCTCAACACCAAGACATACTTACTACCTATCAGCCAACCGTGCATTTCACCGACCTCCTCCCGGTCCTTGCCGCCCCCATGGCTGCCGCGCTGGCCCTCCACGACCGCCAGATAGAAGGCCAGGTCTACTGCGACAGTGGCGACGAGCCTGACCCCGACGACTGCCGGGGCGCCGTCGACCTCATCAACCGGGAAAGCGGCTCCTACGGGGCCAATGGAGGAGTTCTGGAACGGGAACTGCAGGATCAAGGCCGTCGCCCCTGCCGGCGCCACCAATTACACCAACAGTCAGGCGCACTTCGACGCCGTGCGGGCTATCCTATCGACCTGCGGCACCCTTGGGAACGTGCGACTCAGCGGGATGACCGTGAGTCTACAGTTTATCAGCCCGTCCGGGCATCAGGAGAGAGACAGTATATGCTGAAGGGCCATGGCAGATTTCGACGGGACTCTGTCAGGTGTGCGGCGGCGGCGTCTGCACCACCTGTATCACCCCTATACCCACTTCACTAAGGCGTGGAGGCAATGGGTGTGTAGTCGACGAACGACCGACATCCAGTTGGTTTGAGGCAACTGGCCATTATCCAACTTTGGCGAGACAGCCCATATAACCATTGTGATATTTCAGCTAGGTAAGACGCAGCTGTTCTTGGGTCCTGATATGTCTCTTCATGACCTATTAGCACCCTTGGTCGGCACAGAGGAAAGCAGTACGGTGGGCTGGCCGCTTCTGTGGCGACGAGAGCGTCGTACAGCTGGGCGTGTTAAGGGTTGCGGCCTTAGCCCGGCGTAGTCTCAACACAATAGATGGCGGAGAGGCGAGAGCGTGAACAATTGCCGTCGGCACAGCAATCCGTCCATTGAGAAATAATTACCACTACACATTGTTTATGTGTCTATCTCCCTTCTCTCCACCTCCCTTTCCACACACACACACACTCTCTCTCTCTGGTATCACCTCAGAACCCTCCTCAAGCAAGGCAGTTTTAAAGGTCCTCTCAAAGAACAAAAAGAAACGGAGCTCCGGTGCATGCCGGCCATGCTTGACGCTCAGGGTATACGTAAAAAGATACCTAGAAAAAGCGACAGGGTTGAAAGAAGCGTATCAGACAACCCTAACGTAATTTGCTCAAAAAACACGAAGATAAAAGGGAAGAAAGCTTCGCAGGAAGGTGTAATGGTACAGTCGACCCCCTGGCGACTTGTGACCAGCATATCATGACGACCACCCTTCGCCAACTGTCATTGCGGAGCGAGCTCCTCAAACTTTCGGATGGCGCCCAGCCGCCAGCAGGGCTCTAGCTCCTGCGCTCTCAGTGATCCAGTCCGTGCAGTCATAAGTTCACTCCGTCTTTGGGGGATTACATTTCTTGGTGAGCCTTTGGATGTTTCCCGAGGGTCATCTGGCCCAGCGATAATGTCCTGGGAGTCCTTTTCCTGGAAATATCGTCTTCCTCGTCAAGCAGATCTCCGTTTTGGACAGCTTCAAAGTCGATTCCGGCACGCTCTTCAGGCGTCGTGTACGCTTCAGACTCGGAATAGGTATCGTATGCTGGTGTGGGTAAGTCTTCCTCATCGTCGTCGTGTTCAAACGTGGAGAATGTGTCGGTCCTCGGGCGAATTCCCGACTCAGGTCCGCGTGAAGTTCGCGACATCCGATTGACCCTGTGGGTGAGCTTTTTGACTTGAGCCTCGAGAGCCTGTCTTGCAGCTATTTCGGTGTCAATTAACACCTTGAGCATCGTGTAGTGATCGGCTGAAAAAGCACCACCCACTTCCCTATGCAGCGTAGGCAAACTAGCTGCCTCGCGGACAGCACAGCGCAGGGTGGCGGTTGAGGTGGGACGCTGAGCAGGTATCGTCGACGGCTGGATGGAGCCGATGAATGTGTTGCCATCTCCAAACGACTCGTCACTTTGCCTTGAAGAAGGCTGGAGATCGTCCGAGACGGTTCGGTATAAAGAGGGATGGGCAGCTGCCGAACTTGTTGGTGTGAATGTAAAAGAGGGTGCCTTTTTACCCGAGAATGGAGTTGCCGTAAAAGTATTGACACCTGGCATGATTTCGAAGAGCTGAGAAACTAGCTTCTCCAGCTTCTGATTCTGAGCTTCCAAAGCGACAATGCGATCCTCAGCACTGGCCGCCTCTGTGATTTTCAAGCCGATCGTTGGTCCGAATTCCACAGGCTGCGTGAATGTCAAAGCTGGAGGTTCAACCGGGCGTTCGACCTGACTGTCATTGCCTACATTGCTCGCCTCGTCAAAATCATGCTGAGATCCCAGAGGAGACCGAGGCGGAGACTCTGGTGGATGATCACGATCATAACTCTCTTGCCAATAGCGTATCTCAGAGCTACGACGGCGGACATCTGTCTGACGGTCTGCCAACTCGTGAAGTTGCGACAAACTCCGCGATTTCCGACGATGGGTTAGGTTATCACTTGTTATCGCTCGGCCGATTTCTTCGGGGCTGTTATCGTTAGGTAGATGACTGCCTCTCGCGTGCGTGCTGGCAGGTCGCGGGGTCAAACCAATCATCTCTCCACTCGAGTCGTTGATACCCGGGCTGAGAATCCTGCTCGACGCCGTAGCCCGCCGCCTTAACGTCCCAGACTCGAACTGTACCGAATTGCGGGCGCTCTCTATTGCCATCATATCATCTGGTCCGACCGAGTGCGACCTTAAGGCCCTGCCATATTCTGTCATGGGCAGAGAGGCTGATCGTTTGGGTTCAACTTCTTTTGGACAAGCTAGGCTGAGAGGCGGAGGTTCCTAGGCACGCTGTTATTTCCCATCTCATTTACCAGGGAAGCTGATAGGACATGACGACAGCCAGACTTACACTGCGATGCTGAACAGAGCTCGCAGGCTCCGCGCTTTGTATATCCGAACCAGATGATTGATTCGCATTCTTCTTTTTGCGCCCGAAAATCCGACCGAGCGCGGTCTTAAGTGTCGATTGCTTTCTGTGCGGTCGATTTGTTGCAGACTCGTCACTGACGGTCGAATATCTCAATGTGCTTGCCCGGGTAGTTTTTCGATTTCGAGGACTGCCAGAAGTATTTGATGCTTGGCTCGGACCGGAACGAGCTATGGAGTCGGTCTTGTCCTCGCGTACGACATCGGAAGGGGCGTTCCCCCACGTGAGGTTAGACGAGCCTGCGGTGGACTGTTGAGCCTGCTTCGCATCTCCATCGGGTGGAACCCCCGTTCCGGTGTTGCGTAGGGGAAATTCGTCGTCCATCGGTATTGGTCCACTTATTCTACCTCTGAGGCCGCTCGACTGAGCTGACTGAGTCTGGCCAGTCTCGGGCGCGCTTTTGAAGATGGCCATGGTCTAAGATAGGGAAGCTCTTCACACGTGGCTGGAAGTAGTACGCTAGCAACGGGTCGACGAGAGGATGCAAGGACCGTGATGTAGTAGTGTAGGGTTCATTATCATCATCGTCGTCGATATGAGAGCGATTCAGTTCGTTCACTATGGTAATAACCCAAAAGCAATCAAGGCATCGCCAGCAATGCGACTGGATAAAAAGCAGACATCAGTACACGAATCATGTGCATAGGAAGGGAAGCTCAACCGCCACTCAGTGACAGCGTACGAGTGGAAAGAAGGAGGTGTGAGGACGCTGGACCAGCACGAGACGTGGTGGCAACGGGAAAAGAACCCCAGAGCCACTGCATCTTGTATGGTAGAAGGCTCCTGTTACGTTTGTCCACACTTGTGCATATAGGAAGACAAGGCTAGGAACGGTGAAGGTTGGCTGATGAAACATGCAAGCCGGCGCCCCCTGGAGGGCTTAACCGAGTTAGAGCAATGTCTCACAGAATGGCCCCGAAGTGGGAGCCGAGGCAACATAGCGTGAGCTATCTACATAGTAACTGTATGAAATGTGGGATGGTTCGAATGGGTGTGCCCGGATAACGAAAGACCAGGGCCCTGGACCTGGGCGGAGGACTTGAGCCTTGCTAGCGCTACTTCGTAGGCCAATCCACGTAGCCCTGTAGATGCGGTCTATGCGATAAAGACCGCGTCCGTAGAGAAGCATTGGCGGAGATGGCAGTCCCTGGAAAGCATACATACTTACGTAACCTAAAGAGAGATACACATCAAATGCCGTTTGAGGTAGGTTATTTCGTGTGCCCACAAGCCAAGAATATGACATTCCGATATCAGGATGGGCATCCTTCAGAAGTGCGGAATAATTAATCTAACCTGATTTTGGCTGTAACCCCACGGCGGTCATTCATCCGATCAAGTGTAGCAACAAACGGAAAAAAGCAGCTTGATCAATTTGGAAAGTCCAGAGCGTCGATGCAAGCCCCGGTAACAGTGCTAACCGATCAATGACTCGAACTATCCACCTAGACTCATCTTTTCAGTCCGGTGCAGCTAGCACCCAGGTCTTTTACTGGCAAAATGCTCATGTATTGGCAATAGCGCGCTTCATGGTTATACATACGAATCTGTACGGGCAACTAGATAAACCAAGATTCGATGTAATGTGACGGTTAAAAAATACGAACAAGCACAGGTACGCCGGCTAACTGCATGGATATGCAACTATCACAAATGCAGTTGAAAGTCAAATTTAGCTTTTTTATTATTCTGCATTTAAGGCAGATATAATCAATTTATATTTATTGGTGTTATTTGCATCCAAGGTTTGCTGTAATATGGTTTGGACATCTTGTTCCATAAAAACTGCACCGGATTGATGAGATGAGTGTAGGTGGGTACCTACCTAGGTATAAGTATACATACATGGGAGCAACTGCTAGGTAATGTAGGAGCTACTGCATCTAGATAGAGATAAGTCGAGTCCCCTTTACTTTGCATCAGTTTCGACTGCCATAGCCCCCCTTCGCGAGTTGTCAACACATTTCTATTGGGAATCAACTTGCGAGCACATTAGCGAGGTTTTAATCATAATGAGTAGGACGGATACTACTATACATAAAACAGCAATGGATGTGTCCCCTGCCTACTAGAGAGTCCATGATGGCACCAGTCAACTGGAGAACCTGTCGACGTAGCCGACAAATCATAACGCACCTGTACATACGGACAGAATTGTCCGAATGAGTTGTTTCACGTTGTTCTAGAGACACTATACCATGTTCTGTTCGACATCCCTTTTCACCAAGGGGTATCAAGACCAGCCCATTAGGTTAGCTGTTAGAGCGCGCTTCAACTAACATCAGACAGAACAGGGAAAACGGGCTTCTCAAGTACTGCAGCCTGTCACCCATCCCCAGATCAGACTGAAAGTGACTTTTGGGTAGCCACAAGACGGGATCAATTCATTACTACTAGACGCCGCGTTTACCAGACGAGCATTTCCAAGTGTTCGACAGCTGGTGGGGCAGATCCGAGACGGTTTAACTTAATGTTCCAGGGGTTAGGATCGCCCTTTAAGGTCCAGCTCGTGTAGCTTGGCAGCAGCGGGCTCAGTCCGCTAGTAGATAACCACGTGTAATACAAGCTGCCTCAAAGCTTATATGTGTAAGAGGACGTGAACGGACGCAAGTGTTGGCTGTCATCACAAAATTCGAGTCCCCAGGTGGTGCCGAAAATTAATTGCGGATGAGAGCAAAACGTAACTATACTACCAAGCGTAAAACTGAACATCAAAATAAATAACTTCGTCAAATACGAAATAATTATGTCGTTTAATTTCTGGCTTAAAGATCCATTTTAGTGTTACGTTTTTAAGATGTTTATCAAAATGATATGTCGTGTTATTCATCCCCAGAATGCATGGGTTCTATGGAAAGGTGCAAAGTATTTTCGGCACCGCCTGGTCCCGAACCATCTTGGACTGGTTTCAGTCTTGCCTGCAGCATATCAAAGTACAGCCTCCTGCAGTCGAGCTCAGCGCTTCGTCCAGCCCGCCTCACCACCACATACAATAGGTGCCGTCCCGACCAATGAGAGGTTTGGCATATTGTAAATGCGGAAAGTTTGGAATGGAGATGGCTTAGTAATAATCCGATGATGGACCGTCCTGTAGTCCTAGATTTTGACCCACTAACACTCGGGTGTGCGATGTAGAGTTGCTAATCGGTAAATGTGGCCGTTGGACTAGGTACGTAGGAAACTTGCTCGCTTAGGTGGCGGTGGTTCTGCTGCTACCTGCTTTGTCTGTCTATCGACATTATCAAGGAAACTTTGGTGCCAGGCATATGAAGGAGCCTCCGGGCTTGAGCTCACGTTTCCTCGTATCTGCATCCCGAATTTGGTGTCTCGATACGGCGCGACATAATTGTCTCCTACATTTGGTTCACGTTGATGGTAAGGTGAGGAACGTCGTGACCCGTCACGAAATCCCAAAAGCGGTGGCTTAACTACAAACGGCGACCTGAAACAGCAGGGGGCCAGGGCAAGACACATCAGTTCGTTCGGAGGTGCGTGCCCCAATCTTGGCGTAGCGGAGCCCCCCCCAAGCTGAACCGTCCAGATCTATGTAGCGAACCACCGAAGCTCGCGGCCAAGCGCGCTTATCTAATGACATCCCGTAGGCAATGTCACTATGGTCGGAGAGATGACACAGGTTAGAATCACTGGGGCCCCATTGGGAACCGGGGAATTTGTCCGGGCATACGAATGCATGCTGGGTCGCCAAAAGCTCGCAGGCCAATGGCGGCAGCCAGATGCCTTCCTCCTTTTCCCTACGTATAAACCCATGCCGTGTCGCTCTCGGCGTTAAGCGTTAATTGAAGCAACGTCCGGATAGCGCAGGTCTGCGTTGTCCTCGAGCCACGACATCCAGTTGTTGAGAAACTTGCTGCCTCTGGAAACGCCCGCAACGAGTCAGAGAGGATGATGATTGCTGTGCTTTAGAGGAATCGGGCTGCACTCACTTCTTGACCGTATCCGAATCTCCGATCACCACGAGGGAGCGCTTAGGCCTCGTCATCGCAACTGTCCCTCCTGCATTAACCTCATGCAGCCCAAGCACGTATGGTTCCACATCGAGAGATGGCATGGCATGATGGGGATCAACTCACCGTTGAGGCGACGCTTCTCGCCTAAGAACCCCACCTCTCCGTCCGGATTGCTGCGGACCAAACTCACAATTACAGCTTCCTTTTCCCGGCCCTGGAAACCGTCCACGGAGCCTAGCTCGATGCCCGGGAATCCCTCCTTTAGGGGGCCGAGCAGCCCAAGCTGAAACTCCAAGTCAGTCATCCCTATGCCCTTGTCTGTTGCTGGTGTTCATTTATCTTACTTGGGCATTATACGGTGTAACAACCGCGATGTCTTCTGGCTTGACCCCGGCGTCGACCAATTTCCTGACATGCTCTTTAACAAGGGCGGCTTCCATTTCGTTGCTTTTACTATCACCGAGAAGCGATCTGAGACTTCCTTTCTTGCTCGTCTCGTCTTCTTCATTCCTCTCCGGATAGTCGCCTCCCTGCGTATCGATGAAGATGACCGGCTCGTTCGTGTCTTCCGTGTCTAGCACATCGTAGGGTAGATCCTTGAGAAGTCGTGCTTTGACCGCATCCGCCGCTACTAGCTTAGCCTCATATAGCTCATCCGATGGGAACCTCATTATCTTCTCGTGCATGCGGTACTGCGTCGTAAGCATTCGCTTGATAGAAGGGCCATGCAGTGCCAGTAGCCTGTCGAAGAGCGTAGTCTCGAGACTCAGACCCTTGATCATGTTCTCTCCCTCTTTAACCTTTGGTTTGATCTTCGAATTTGTCGACTTAATTGTGGGTGGTAGCTGGAGATGATCGCCCGCGCAAACGGCCTTCTTGGCTGCCAACAGAGGAACCCAGCATTGTGCCTCTAAAGCTTGACTAGCCTCGTCGATGATGATCACATCGAACACCTCATTCTTGAGTTGGAAACCGCCCGCCCCATGCAACGTGGCAAGAACGACCTTGCTGCCACCGACTAGCGTGCTGACGCATCTTCGCTCCCTCTCTCTGTATTCTTTTCGGAGCTCCTTCAAATCGGCGTATATACCCTTGCGCTCTCTGCCACTCTTGGTTTTCTTGATAGAGGCTTGTTTAGCATCCATTTCCGAGCGGACATCCTTTACAATCATACCAGCCTCAGAAGTTTGTGTTAGTACGTCCAAGGAGTGGTTTAAAACTGAGGGAAGTAATCTTGCGGGATGGCCGAGGCGAAGGATAGGGAGCTTGTGTGGGGACAACCGTTCGACGATGTTGTCTACCGAGATGTTCGAAGGGCCACAAACGAGTATGCGCATATCGCGCTTGACGAGCTGTAATATCAACTCTATTAGTGTATGCGTTTTGCCTGTCTGCTCTGGTTAGCGGGGAGACGAAGATCTCTGGTATCGATACAACAGTATGGGCTCTTTACCCCAGGTGGTCCATGGATCAATGCTATTTCCTTAGAGGCGAGGGCGAATCTGATAGCTTCCTTCTGGGACTCGTTCAGAGATGGGTCAATCCAATCTATGTTGCCGTATTCCGTATCAGAGCTCAGAGTCTGGGATACCGGCGAGGGGGTAGATAAACCGAAGAGCACTCGCATGAAGCTCGTGTACTCCGACTCGCCCATCTTCTGTAGCCTCTCCATCGTCTGGTTCATGCGCCGGTACGTGACATCGTCGGCGAGCTTGACCAGCCACACGCGGCCCGCGAGAGACGCATCTTCCTTCTCCTCGTCGAGCGCGACGGCGACGGCATCTTTCTTGACCTTGACCACGACGCCCCTGGCGCCCTTCTTCTCCAGGTCCTTTACCTCGCGCTTCTTGGCGTTGCCTGCCGGCTGCTCGGAGATGAGCACGATGTCGCCCGTCCTGATTCCGTGCTCTGGAAGCTCCCCGTCCGCTCTGGAGGTAGCGGAGTCCGGACTCAGCTCCAGCACCGTTCTGCCACCCAAGCCCGTCCGCTGCGACGAAATGACGAGGTTCGTAATGGCGAAGCCGCTCCTCTGCAGCCAGCCCGGGCTTGTATTGGCAATCAGGCCGCTAGTCTCCTGTAGCTCGCTCTGAAGTTCAGCATCCAAGAGGGCTAGTTGGGTGCTGGCGAACGCCGGAATGTCGATGGCTCGGTCTAGCAACGACATTGTGGATGACGTCTTATCTTAGTCGAAGCATGATACGCGCATAAATGCAACTTAAAAAAAGTTACTTCTTAACAGGGGTGGGGTCGCACAGTATTTCAATCTTGAGTAACGGGCAGAAAATCATGAGAAGAGGAGGGTGGTTTAGTTTGCAATAAAGCTACCCTATGTATTGTACGACCGTGTATTGGCGCCGCTCGCTCCCGGCGCTCTCGGAGCTTGTGGAGCTCACGGCGACTTACATACAAACCTCAAACCACCTACATATGCGTACCAGCACGAAAGGACATCCGAGTTTTACATAGACAAGATTATGCGACAAGTGCAGTCCTTGAGATGATACACTAGACACGTAAATGTAACCGGTAAATAATTTCATCGTGACAAGGCCACCTCAGGCTGCACTATAACCACTATAACGAGACTCGCTACCATGAGCAGTAAAGCGATTAACGTAACCAATATGATAGCACCTCGCGATGCAGGAAATTTCCCGTTTAATACCCACCGCTGACTTTGGATATACCTCTGGTAACCTAGGAATAACACGAGCGCGCTTATTGCAAGGAATGTCGTACCGAGGGGTTTCCCCAGCCGCCGTATCTTGCGAAAATGTTCATCGTCTGCCAACGAGGTATTCAAGCGGAATAACTGAGTGATTGCTATCCCGATCGATGCAAACGCCAATGATGTCCGCAGCCAAGCAAGGAATGTTCGTTCTGAGATATAGCGTAAGCATGCCGGCGCACGTCTCTTGATACCTGCCTTCCGGGCGGAGAGGAAAGACCTACCCAGGGCTAAATGATCTCTCGCAACACTCCCTTTATTCTCCAGCTCAATGGTCCAAATGCTATCGAGGTACTCCCTTAGCCAGTGCTTCCATCCTGTGTCGCCATCCTCCCCGTCGGTAGGACCGGGCGCCTGCGCGGTAGCTCGCTCATTTCTCGCATCCGATTTCATCTGCGTGCTCTGATAGCTCCTCCGGCTTTGCCTGTGAACAATGCTCGTCGTCTCGTCAGGACTGTCGTCGGAGTGTGGGTAAGAGGGGCCGCGCCCAGTGGATGTCGCCTGAGAGGTCATGGTGTCTACACGCTCCCTAGCGGTCTTCACGAATATCGTTAGCATTCCAATGGAAGTAAAACACAGGTGTTGCTGCCGCCGCCCTAGAAGCCTCGGGGGAGACTTTACTAAGCCGGGGCCACCCCGCCCATCCTAGAAGCCTCCGGGGAGACTTTACCAAGCCGGGGCCACCCCGCCCATCCGGAAACAGCATTTAGAATTCAAGGCACGAACCTGAAGAACCTCGTCAAGCCTCTCTTGTGTCGACTGGCGTCTGAACGAATGTAAACTCGAGCCAGGATTCGCGGCCGCGGACTGCCGATGTTCTGGTTGCGAAGCCCATCTCCGCAGGATCCCCGGGGGCCTCGAAGAACTCGACTTGTTGGATGGCATAATTATTTTGCATCGGGTATCACGTCACCGAGCCCCGGGATGGTGTTATGTATTTAAGGTGAGGTTGAATTGAACGTCACGCAAGGTAACGCGACTGGGACTGCCGTGCTTGGCGAACGGGGCGAAGCTTACCTGGTAAGATTTCTGGTCAGAGCTCCTATTTATGCATGTCAGATATAGTAGCTAGCTAACCGTGGACTTATGCGGCGGCCCACGGGTAGTTACGTCAAGTACAAATATCACACGGCCTCCTCCAGGACCTCCCCTAACAATAATACCGCCCGGATCCATTAATCGACCCCCACGTTGACCCTCTTCACACCAAAGTGCTTCTTCAAAGCATCAAATAGGTTGCTGATGTTCTATGTACAATACATATCTCGCCCCATATGTGCGTGTTTTTCAGTTTCCTCTCAATCCTCTTATCCGCAACCGCCAGGTCAATTATCCATAAGAGAAGGGAGTAGATACGGAGAGGCTAAAGGGCCGGCTTTCTATCCGAGTACCTAGGCTAGTTCGAGGAGCATTGAGGGCTACAATATGCATTGACATGGGTGTGGGAAAGTGGTCGAATTCGCCCAGCCTGCGGCGATCGCCCTTGTTCCGTTCGATCAGCTGTCAATAAAGTTCTCCGTACATGTTCGGCATTTTAATGTTAGTTGTGCTACTGGAGTGTATAGAATTAGGGACCCTTTATGTCAACCGAGGTAAAAGGCATTGTCCCACGCGGACGAAGGTTTGAACGAACTAACGAAGTACTATGTATATATAATAACCGCCCCGGCGGGTTCATTTGCCTGGCGACTAGCATAGGTTATTCCTGCTTTCTCCTTACCGGACTCGCGCACTTCGTCTAACCCCTGCTATTGACCAATGCCATAACGCCCATTTCCATATGATAATATGGCGAGGCACTCTCGTGCACGTGTATGTATGGGTCGTGGTCCTTAAGGTTCCGTCCTAAAATGTAACCCAACTTGCTGACTCTCCTGCATGACTGGCGAGACCCCTATAATGGATGGAATATCTTGCAGACTAGGGTGAACAGGACTCCGAGTTGACACTGATTTCATATTACGTCTATTAGTCCCGTGGTGTTAATGTATATAACTATAGAGAAGTAACACGGTGATAATTACCCCAACCGAGGCACCAAGTGACTAATAATGTGTTAACGAGTCACTTGCGCGAAGGCCACCTCTACGCAAACTATGCAACGAAAGAAGACCAAAGTCGGACTAGGAGCGGCTTCGAAAAGTTTAGTGGTCGGGCAGCTACTTCCGGTTGGAGAATAGTAAGTAGACTTAAGGGGCGAATGGCAACTTGCCGCATACTAGACGATTCATGTACAACCAAGGTATGGATAATGCCGTCGAATGCAACTGTAGCTACGGTGTTTCGTACTATATAAGCGGCATAGACGATCTAGGATGAATAGCCGTCTTCGATAACATCAAGTACTGCACTAGGGAATAACGACACGAAGCTATGGAAACAGCCCGAGAGGTGGGGTTTCGACGGAGACGAAGACCAGAAGGGGTTGCGGGGAACGCCTAGGAAAGTGGGAGGGAACATGGGCACGGGGGAGAGCGAAGAAAAGGCAGAAAGGGGCCAATATTTGTACCAACACCTCGAGTGCTGTTGCTGGATAGAAACAAGAACCAGCGAGAGGCAAGACCAATCTAACATGTGACGAGACGGTCACTACGGAAGCACCGAAGAAAATGGTGGGAGCATTGCTTGTAATGTTCTACCTCTCTACCGCTCATGAGGGACATGCCCAACGATGAGGTGTATTCGCCATGATCCGTATCAGGGAGGGAGCAGACGCATTGACCCTGAGGCCTGGAACCATAGTCGCGGAAGCCAACGTGACGATAGTATGAAGAGGATGCAGCAGGCCTACCCTATTAGCAACTGAGCCAATATAATCGTGCCTACCTACCAGGAGACCGCCTCGCCCGAGGCGTGCAGACAGGCATCGCGAAAGGAGAACTAACATGGGTGGATGTCTGTGCCCTGGGTGGACAAGTCAACCAGACTGCCAACGGAGCATGAGCCGGCCCTTTACCGGAGACCTGTTACGAATCCAGATACCCCAAGATGCGGGCTGATGCCGCTACGAGTGGTATCAGTTCGCTGTGTATATACTAGATCCTTTCCCCCATCAAGCCTTTGTACTTCACAGACACCGGAACACCTTGCTAGTGTCAAACACAATCTAGCCTGTCAACTTGCTCTCTGTGGCTCAGCCTTCACGTGGAAGCTTCCCCCTTTCTTAAAATGCCCGATGGTGAAGGAGGCAGGGGACGTGTATGTACACACACGGATACAACTGCTAGGGTCACCGGATGTTCTATACTCGGGAGATACGAGATGCGTGTATCTGTCGGGGCCCGGCTCCGTCCCGTAGTACGGGAGTAAGCTCTCTGCTGGATTGCAGATTCCGTTAGCCCCCGTCTACCTGGCTTTACACCCTATCGCCTATGCGTGGGCTAAGAACGCCTACAGAATAACGCACAATCATTTTAAAGCGATCTGCAACGGAGATAGTAGTACATCGGTTAGCCCGTCCCACTACTTCACCCAACTTCAACACCATGTAGAATGGCCAAGAGTTCACACCATACATCGATACTAGATACTCCCTCGGTCAAAGGGGACTGGATTCCGCCGATAAGTTCACGCTGCCCTGACCGACGTCATCAGAACGCAGGCAAAAGTCAATCACTGCGTCCATAAGGGGAAACTGCCCGGTTGGTTTAATGGAATCTATCGATTCTGGATAGGCTTTCTCGTCCGTGTCGGGTAGGCGGCTGCATTAGATGCTTCCGGCGCTCAGTATACTTTCACCGGGTATTCTTTCACCGGGCGGCGGATGTTAGGAACCCAAACTGGTTCCCTTTCCAAACTGAGCTCCCCACGAAACTTCACACACAGCTTCCGCACCCAGTTCCTCAGTCAATGCCACAACTAAATAAGGCATTCCGACGCTCACCAAACCCCTTCGACTGCTCCTTCGCTAGCTGGAAATATAGACAATAAAATTAATGTACCATGTCCATCGTCTCTAATACATCCCTCGTATTCTGAATGCGTATTGAGATGGTGGATGGCAGGAGGTATCCTCAGAAAGCAAAAGCAAGATCAAACAGAGAGACGTGAAACGACATGAAAATGAATCAGAGCACGCCCATGGAGATTAATCCGAGAATTCGATAAATGCGGTGCCACCCGCCCGGACGCCCGTCTGTAGTTTAATTAGTTAACGAACAGCAGAATGGGAAACCTCTGGAAACCTACAGTGCATCCCGTATCCGAAACTGAGTACTTGCCACCCGATAGCTGGCATTCCATGGAGACATCACCATAGATCCTGATGTTGAAGTTCAATGTTGCATAACTTGTGGGTAGGTTGGGGAAGACGGAAAGGTAGGTGATGCCGTCAGGTGCTTTGCCGGTGCCGATGATCGTAGGAGCCCAGTTACCGCATCCGTCATGGTCCTCACTGCAGTCCCATACGCATCCATCTTCGACAGAGACACCGGCTTTGTTAACATAATATTGTAGGGTTGTTTCTTTACCGGACCATTCGTAATACTTCGCGGACTCGATGTTGGCCAGGTCGTATGTGCCCCCAGGCTGCGCATCCAGAGGGATGACCATATTTTCGGAGCCTGGATATTGAGTGCGGCACACGGCGACGTTCTTCTTCATCTTGTTGATGATCTTGACATTCCCGATTCCCTTTTCGCATAGCGTCGGGTGGGACGGACGGGTCAGTTCGAGTAATCCGTCCTCGTTGCAGTACAAGCCTCCTATCGACTGTCCTTTGTCTCCCTGGGCCTCTGGCCATTGCGTCTGGACGTAACCTTCAGGGCAAGCATATGAGCAGAACTGGCCGGGCTGGCAGGTGTCTCCCTTGATACCCGTCTCGACATAATCGATGAAAGAAGCACCCGTGCGGTATTTCGGAGTCTTCTGGATACCACTCCAGCCATCCAGGTATAACCATTTTAGGGGTATCACGCCATAGTCCGTGGGGAGCTTGCATTCCAATTTCTTGTTGGGAAATTTGGCATCAATGCCCTTGGCACCGGAGTCAAACACAGAAGACGGAGTTGCAGAAGGGGTGCTCTCGGTCGAAGTGGCCGGAGGAGGAGAAGACGTGGTGCTAGAAGTTGTGGCAACCTTCTCGATAAAGATACCGCCATCCAGAGACGAGGAGGAAGGCGTGGCGGGAGGGGGTGGCGGTGGTGGGGTAAAAGTCGGGGTGGTCTCGCCAACGACAACATAGAGCCCCTTTTCCAACCCAGCCTTCGCCTCATCCGGGGTTACGTCCTCATTGCCGAGGACATACTTGGTGACATAAGCAGGGACATAAGTGACAGATGTCGCGACGTCGCGCTTTTCAACTGGTGAGCCATCCCGCTTCGGATGGTGGTGGCGCCCATGATGGTGCGGTTGAGCCGAGGCCAAAGTTGCCGCAACGGCAAGGTTCAAAATAACGGCCTTCATTTTATATGAATATAGCGGTGATTGGTCCTAGATTCCTCACGATATTCTTAGCAGTCTATTTTCAGCAGAGTCCAGGGAAAAAAGTATGTGACCAGCCATCGGCAAGTCGTAAGTGAAAGAGGGCATGAATGACCGAAGGCGTTTTGTTTGGAAACAAAGACAACTTTAAATAGCCCCTAGGAGCCACAGACAAGGAGATTATGACTTATGATATTTGTATTCCGAAAGGAAGGCTCTTATGCAGATAGATCGTGTTGTGTAAGTAGACTTACCTCTGAATGTTAGATCACTAGTTGCTTCACTCGAATCGCCGACTTAGATAACGACCTCTTCGCAAAATACTATGAGTCCCCCTGGAAATAACGAACGACAATATATATTCTGGATCCCAAATGAGTGTGGTAGAGAGTGAAGAACTCTCAGTTGGATGAGAACAAAACTGCGACGCTGTAAGGCGAACGAGCGTGAGGATCGCAAGTAGGGGGAAAACAGAAAGAGAGTGAAATAGAGAGGCGCCGGCGGAGGGCATGTGTAAGGTTCAGGGGACCAGAGATTAACAACGGTGCAGATGGGCACAGATGGGGATGGACTGCCCCTCTGCGCCGGGATATTAACTCAATTTACAGCGCACTACGAGAGGCCAATTGAATTGCACCCCTGCCAACGCTATTAGTGGCTCACACTAATGCAGGAACGCCGGGACACGATTGGCGCGCTGCTCGTGGTCGTCAAGGGTTTATTTCCTGTTCCAGACTTCAAGCTCATGCTAAGACGTTTACGGGAGAATATATGATGGACAAAGAGCAAACTGGATATCTCCGTGCCTACATCGGCAAATGCTTCAACTAACGTCAATGAACATGAAGATATAATTATGACCGTCATATGTACCTGCTGTTCATATTGAGCTGCCCTCGTGATAATTACAAAACATAACGTTAATCTCGAAGAAGCGATACTCGTATGGCATACTTACTGACTACGGAGCGTTGACAGGAAGTGGGGGAGCCGGAATCGGAATGGTCACCAAATTGGTCCAAAGAGTCTATTAGACATTGCGTGCCTCGGTACCTTGCGTACTATACCATTCGTTGCCCCTTTTACATGCTTGATAGCGTGCCTGGCAAGTGCGCACAATCAACAACGAACCATGTACCCTAGATATTAGGCCTTACCAACCTCTGTATATATTTCCCTGTTATCAGATTGTCGTTTGATAGAATCAAGGGGAGGATGCGTCGAGGTTGGGAGGTTGTAAGGCACGGTCCGTACAGAGGTCATAACATATTGTAACTACCAGAGATACGTCATGTACTAGGTAGTTTGTTAACCAGGGATAATGCCTTCAAGAGTACCAGTGAATTGGAAACGTCGGCAAGGGAATACATGGTAAAGTTGGAAAAGGCGATTTGCTGATCTAACGTTAGGTACTTGGTAGGTGATCTAATAAGACGCGCCAACAAGAATGCAACATTGCTGATCAGTCGGTAAGGGTGTACAATCGAGTTCAAACTATCAGCTTGGATTGGTACAGAGTCCGACAACATTTTCGCTTGTTTATAATTACATTAACCTGTAGGACCTCCCGTACAAACTTGTTATTTGCGCATCTCTCGATGTCTGGTCTTGTTGGCACGTGATTACGTAGTACTTACCTGCAGATCTAAGGTTCCCCGCGGGGTGCTTCAAGGTGGGGGGGGGGGGGGGTTTCAAAAA